>JAOEHV020061949.1:0-20305 GCA_025447995.2 Isaurus tuberculatus
CTGTAATGTAACAAAATAAAGTTCGAGGCCATTCCTCAGCCTCGGGTGTGTTCTTAGCATGTTCTTAAATTCTGGCCAATTTTCAGGCTGACGTTCTTATAAAAAAGGTTCTTATAAAAAAAAAAAAGAGTGTAATTTTAGTAACTTTACCAAAGCTAAGGTTCCTTCAGAGTTCCTCAACTTTTGTTTTGATTACTTATACGGAAACAAAGTGTACATGTTTAAAAGCATTCAGCCTCGTTCCAAAAATTAGACGCATTTAAACAAAGAGGAAAAATAGAAAAAGGAAAATAGAAACTGTACTGAAATAGAACTGACTGTAGTTTCGTCACGTGCTCTTCGGAAGAGTGAAAGAAACGTAGTATTATATTCCTGAATGGCCGACTTTCAAGCAATTTACTACCACTCAGTGGTTGATCAATTAAATCCTTAAACAGGAAGTTGACTGCGACAAAAATTCAAAACGTTAAAAACAACTTTTAAAGGCTCAGGATTTAAAAAGAGACCACAAGTTTAGACTGTTAAAGAAAAATTCAGTTAAACGTTTTAAGTTTTTTTCAGAAGTTCCTTGGATATTTAGCTTACGATTTTAAGCACTTCTAATTCACGATTAAAATGTAGAAATTTAAAAGAATGCATCTTAACTCGTATGAAACCATTATGTAAGACCAAAATTTCATAGAAACCGATCCCTAATAGAGTTGATTAAGATTTTGAAAAACATCATTTTGGAACAAGCATTTTAAAAAAACAACTTGGAGTTTTATTAAAAACACCACAGAATAAGTAAAAAAACAACAACAAACAAACAAAAACATTTCAGGCAATAAATATGTCTTTTCTGATTTGCATTATGCTCTTAGATTTTAAATTGCTTTTTTTGATATTCTCTTCAATTGGCATCCAGCTCTGTTTAAAAGATTTAAAATGACATTGAATTGGTTCGTACAAGAAATAGAAACCGTATATGTATAAAACTTTTCATTATAATTTTACTTAATTCAAAGCATAACTTTTGAAGCTAGTCTAAACTCATAAAAAGATTTATTATTATCACTATTAATGGTTATATTACAATATCTTTATAGTAAAAACTACTGGGCAAATAGAATTTTTTAGTTTTTGACAACTACATGATTGTCGCGTCTGTCATTTATCATGCTCGGCTTTCTATATGCACTCGAAAATTTGCATCTTTCAGTGTGATTCATTTCCGTGTAAAACAACTTCAACTGGTACATTTAGTTTTGCCTTCCAGTTTAAAAGAATTACTTCATTGTTGTTTTTTTAAAATAAAAATCGATATTTGAACGCACTTGGAACTCAATTTGCACGTTGTTAATTTCACTCATGAGACCAACATGAAATGTCACGTCATCGCTTTCTTTGATCATAAACCTTTTGAGCACATCGCAAAGCTTCAAAACGTGCCAATAAAAACCCTTACACTAAATCTCGAGAAGATTAAACTTCTTATTATCACAAAATCACATAAAAAGAACATTTCTGCATTTTAGCTCTCGTGCTGTGACATTTACATGGATTTATCGCTTTTGAATAGGAGCTAGTTCGGTTTTTCGAAATATGATATATACTACTTTAATATATTCAGTTATTACTTATAAAGTATGATATAAAACCACTCATGAATATAAAAACCTCACTTGAAGTCCGAGACGCAGTTGTGTACAAAACCACTTGACCATGTTAACGAAGAAGCAAAAGATGCTAATGAAAACCACACTAAACAATGATGTTCTTTTGTAACGATTAGCCAATAAGGAAAATTGTTTTGTCCTTCGGTAGATTATTGATGTCTGTCTCTTGACGAGTGCAATGCTGCATTGACCTCTTCGTCGCCACTTCAAAAACTGAATTCAAAATGAGACAGGTTTTAAATCGACGCAACAGAACCTGGCGTTCGGCTTAGAAAATGGAAGTTACTTTAGTAAGCGTTTTAGGATATTTATGAAAGGCATTAGAATTACGATGTTTATAATATAAATAGCTAAACATCAGCTAAAAGCTATTTTGTAACCAAACAGATAGTGTGACGTGCCCTCGGCTATTTCTGGCTTCAATTTCAACAATACCATGCTGGAATATGTCATGTCACATTTCTCGCATGTCTTTCAGGTATAATTTTATTTCATTATTAGTTTTGTCCTCTATGTGCTGTTGTTTTGTTGTCTGAAATAAAAGTTTAACACACAAAGAAATCATAAAAAGATTCGACTTTTTCAACAATGACCAAATGTTTAAGCTTGAACGATAGATTGCAGAGGTAAACTCTCCATCCGAATAACTAAGCATTAATATCAACATCTTTCGAGTGAAACTGGATGCGGCCGCGTTTTGATCAAGCGAGTGAAATCAATAATGACAGTTGTGAAATTAACATGGTTTCTCAACCAAAAGTTCCTCGTTTAAAACACAAACAGAAAAATTATCCACAAGTGTTAAATTGTTCATATAAACTCAAGGTGGCAGTACTTTAACTGCGGTAAATTAGATTGGAATGCCAAAATGTCTTGCTTGCTTTCAATGGTAGGTGTCGTATATCAGGAGATCTTGACATAAAGCCACCATGTGATTGGTTAGTGGTTGTGTATCATTCTGGGGGCGTTTATGTTAGCCAATTAGCATGGCTGGTCATTGTGTCGGGTTCAGAAACCAACATCATCAAGCCAGACAAGACGATTTTCCTTCGTGTTTCCGCCTTTGCTATGTCATATCTCAATTTGCTGGGCTAGATTAAACGTTTTAAAGAATTTTCCCGACACTTTCATTGATGGCTAACTGTTAGTAATTGTTAAGTATGGATAGATCACCAGAAAAATTGCCCCGTTCTCAGGCAAAACTGCAAAGTTTGGATACAAATTCGAACGTTCAGTCGACTTCGCATGAAGAGTGCAGCGCCAACGCCACAAACCCGAGCCGAGGGCAACTACGAAAATTTAACTCAGAAACAATGCTTGAAAAGAACATGACAACAGTAGGAAGCAACCCAGCAGAGAAATATTTTTGCAGAAATGTTGCAGGTCTGTCACAGTGTTTTCAAGTTCCCACTCCGAACGCAGGTAGGCCGTGTGTCGTGCGATTAACTCAATAATTTATTTCTTTGAGTCGGTGTAATTCAGCATATGGTCCAACAACTTAGAATATTTTCCTGCTTAGAAGTTCATATGCAACTCTGCTTTAACTTGGCTGAAGCATTTCTTGCGCAAAAATGTCTTTAGGATTTGAGATATTGAAAAGAGTGGCCAAACTCTCGACACAATTTATGATGTAACACATACGAAGCCTGAACCAAATGAACGTTCATAGAACAGAAAAGCGTTTCTTTTGTCAACGAGTTTGTTTGAAATTTTATCATTTTTTGTTCTGTACAAAATACGTTGAAACATTTCCCTTAAGAATACTAAAATCTCACAAGACAAGCGATTCTAAGAATTTTTGATGATGCGTGTTATGAAGGAAATACACTTGATCATGTTACGCGCTTGTTCGTGTCACAACTCCTTTTGTGGTCAAACTTCGAGCGTTAGTTTAGCTCTAGAAATAGCTAAAACGAAAAAATAATGATTCCTAGTTTATGTCCACAATCTATTCTATCAGGGAAAATTAGAAATTTAGCATCTGTGTCTTGTAAAAAGGAGATTCCTTTCAAGCGAGTGACGTGCTGCAATCAAAGACACAATGCCAGGTTTACTTCAATGGGTTCTTTATAAACGCGTTTGAGGCGACTGTTTTAGTGAATTGGACTCTCATGTTTTTTTTTTATCTTGTTCCACTTTGTACATTTTACAAATTTAGATAAGGAAAAGTTAAGAGTTTTACTTGTTTGATAGTACAATGTTCCGTGTTTTTAAAATCTTACTTTTCCTGTTTGCTTGATTATGGAAAATTGTGTTTATTGCTGGATGTTGTTGCTCCCACGAAATTGTGTTTACTTTTGAGGCAAAACTCCGTTTTGTTTCAAATTCTCGTTAGCGTTCGCTTTGACTATTATTGCTATTATTATAATTTTCCCAGAATGTAGAGTCTTAAAACAACTTGCTTTTTATTTTTGTTGTAAAATTAAGGACCAGTATTGAATTTGAAGTGTAAGCACAGTGAATTATTTCGAATGGCCAAAGCACCTTTCGTATTTTGCGTGGCGTGGGGTGACTTCGTACTCTCGAATTGACTGGAACCGTTCGAGAATGAAACCAGCTTTTAAAAGATGAAAAACATGTTATGCCAATGGCTTAAAGGTTCTAGGAAAATTATTACTTTTTCTTTAACATTTCGCAAACTTTTTAAACAAGGTTGAATCGAACGCCCTCGCCGATCCTTTCCATTCGCTAACAATCAAAACAGCATCAATTAGATTTGTTGATTTCAATTTTTACCACCCAGAAATTTTCATTTATTTTTCGCTTTACTGACATCACACTGGCGCTGCAAACAAGAAACTTTTGCTTCCTGATCTATTTTTGATGAAGTCACGCTTATAATTTTGGCCGAGTTTATGTCTCCCTGAACGCTCGACCCCTGCGCTTTTCTTTTTATCTCGCATCACTGAAGCACTTTTAGACTTGTTTTTGCATAAAAACAGCTTGCATTAGGATGAAATAAAACGCTTCCGTCTGAAAGTTTCTCATCACTTTCAAATTTTGCTTTATCTTAAAAAACCTTTAAGTAATCTATTTTAAAGGTCTAATAAAAATTAAATGAACTATGTTGTTTGGCAGTTTTTCGGTTTTTTTACTCCCAAGGCAAAGTCCATACTTGTCTTGTGATTATTCGGAATCAGTGAATGGTCGTCCTTAAATCTTATCCGAGTTTAATTACAGTTGAAAGAAAGTCTTGTTCGCTTTTAATATTTACTAAAAGCAAGCTCTATCAGCTGTTGAAATTTCTTTTGTAGTAAAAAAAGAAAAAGAATTTGAGCTTAAACGGGGCTCTTCGTTAATTTGTTTGAGTGCTCGACAAAAAATTAAAATTTTACATCCGACTGTTTTGTAAGGGTCGTGTAATGTTCTGGAAGATTTCCAAATTCGAGTTATTGGCTCCCCTCGTAATGGATTATATTGAATATGTAGTTTTCAGCTTCAAATGGATAAAGAACTGACAACTTGTTCAAGCAAATCCAGCTTTCAAATCGTAAAATAACCCTTCTTCAGGAAAGAAATTTTAATCGCACAGTCTCGCGTGTGCATATATATTGCCTCTTGTTGTTTGATGTAAACAGAGTAGAAATCTAGAAAGTAAGATGCATGTTTTTATGTACTGTTATTAAATTGAAAGCGTTATTTTTTTTTCAAAAAAAATGAAGTTTGTTCGAAAGCATCGCAAGAAGTAATGAAAAACAAGTCCCAAACGAAGCGAGAAGAAGAATTTTACCGGAGCAGAGTGAACAAAAAAGAGGTTTAAGCTTAATATCCGACTGTAATCCAATCTATTATCTCACAAAGGCTGGTACATTTTCTGTTGGCAAAAAGTACCTTGAAATAATCCCAAATTTAAATTGTCTCCACATTCAAGATAGACTACGATTCAGTTGAAGAATACTCTTGAGAAAGTGAAAAAGTTATATTAAGAAACATTGAATAACTCTTTGTTTTTCGTTATATTGAAAAGTCGACACGCACGCTTGATTTCCGTTCATTGTTCTGTTTATACGATTTCGCTATTACTATGCAAATGCCCTTCGATCCAACGTGTTTTCATCAAAGCAAAATGTTTACTTTGAACTTATAGGACTTCATTTGCAGGTTTTAGAGTCGGCAAGTGTATGAAATAATTTGAAAGACCACTTCTCCTCGATGAATTTGATTTCTTTCACAACTAAGTGATTTGTCTTTTTTTCCCCTTCAAGATGGACCTATATTCATGGACAATCGTGTTAGCACCACCGGGACTGCATGATTGTCATTTATATATCTGTATTTCTATTTGGCAATTTCACTTTAACAATTATGTAATCTCTTTTGTTTCACCCTTTCATCCAAATATTTCATGCGAATCTTACCACATAAAAAGACTCATTGAGAAACAGAAATTACTTCTTATCTTCAGTTTCATTTTGCGACGATCGATTGAACTCCGAATTCGTGAGTTAATCGACGCACCTTAATATTTAATTACATAGGGGTTTTCCCAAACGCTTTATTAATAAAAAGAATGAATTTACATATTTTCGGTTTTCCATTAATTTTTAGAAGCGACACTAAATCCTGCGAGAAAGACCTGAATTGTGGTAATTTTTTTTCGGAGTGAAAGAAATTCTTTGAAAGAACTTTGAATATCGAGTTTTTTCAAAACTTAAAAGTGGTATGTAGCGCTCATTTTTTTGTTTCAGGTAACTTAAGTTAAGAATTATGTTTTTGGTGTTTATGAAGAAAACAAGCCGCGAAAAGTTTGTTCCTCTTTCAAGATCGAGTGTAAATGGTTGAAGTAAAAATCGGCTTTAAAAAACAAGCAAACCAAAATTGCGTTGGCGCTTTGATGTTCTGCTTTACTTAAAAATCTTTGAACAAACTTCTGTTTCAACCAGGTTAAATTAGCATAATTCGCAAGATACTAAATTATAAGCTTTGATTTGTAAAATAGTTTGAACATAACACCATTTCAATGTGCTTTGGCTCAGTTTTTACGTTACTCGAAACAGGACTTAATGATCATGAAACGTGCCCCATACCTAGCTAGGTTTAACTCTAAAAACGACGGTTATCGTATCAAATTTAGATTGAAAATACTTGGCAAAGTACAACTGGTGATAGATTTTGGTTTCAGCAAGAGTAATCCGAAACGTTTTAAATTACAGAGGTTTTCAAATTAGTTTTATCCGGTAATTGTAATTTTTTTCACGAATAAAGCTTTAAAAGCTACTTGGATCGATGCAAAACCGACGAAAAGTGTACAAAACTGTTGTCTTATTTAAGTTACTGTGATTTGCCAACAACAACAACAACAACAACAAATACGTTTTATCCTGTAATTTTAAATTTTTATTTTGGATGGATCTTTAGAGCTACGGGATCGATGTAAAACTGACGACTAAAGTGTACAAAACAGTAGTCTCTATCATGACGGCCTGTATAAAATTATTCACCAGATAGTTTGCCAGCATGACAAATTTAGACGTTAATTCTAAAGGCTGCTTTGTCGCTTTTTTTTTTGTTTTTACGGATTTCTAAGAAGAAAAGGACTCTAAATCTACTAAATTTATTTATAAAAACCTTAAATGTAGTTCAGTTCAGTTATAGTGCCATCGTTAATACTTTCTGTTTTTTTTTCTATTTCTTGTTTGTTATTTGATACGAACTTTTTATATAAACACTTTCTTTAGAAGATATTGAGGCTTAAAATACCCAAAATTTAAAGACACGAAGGATTATTTTCATGTAGAAGTTAATACTACAAAGTCTCTTGAATGTATCTATTGGATAGCTTTTATGATTAAGAGGCCCAAATATTAGGGTGAATGAATCTTTACCGTAAGTTTTCACTGCTTAGAATGTTCTTGTCGTAATGACTGAATTTTCAACGTATTCGTTATCCTTCAACGAAAGATATTTGTGAAGAACATTTTTACTGAAGTTAAAATCGAGAATTAATAGTATACATCTCAAGACTACGTGATATTCGTAAAAATGTATATACTCTTTTTTTACAAAAGCCTTATTTATAAAAACGAGACGCCGAAAAATGCCCAAAATTTAAAAAAAAAACATGCATCAAAGAGCATACTTGAGGCCGAGAAAAGGCGAAGATTTTTTGTTTCGTTGAGTGCAAAAAGTCATAGAAATAATTTTTCTCGAAAAATATTTGTGAGTGCAACATATCCAATAATGTCTGTATAACAAGCAAAGAACCCAATTTCCAAAATATGCTATGCCTGTAGGATATTTGTCGAAAAAGATTTCGCTCAAACAAAAACTAAAGAAATGAAAGGAGCGTAAAAAGCTCAGAGTGCTTCAACAATAAAACAAGAATTTCAATATCAGAGCTCGAATACTGAGTCAATAAATACGTAGAACCAAAACATAAAAACCCAAATCAACTCAAAACTAAAATGCAGATCCAATATTTCCAGAGGGTCATCAGATGATGTTGCGGGTTAACTCAAAGATTATCGGCATTGAATCACAAATTTATTCAATCAAAACAATCTACTAGTAAATAAGATCTTTCTTCTGTGGCCATCTGTGTCATACAAACGAACGGGCTCACAAAAATAATTTACTTGTTTAAAACAAGAAAATTGAAATCGCTAGATTATAGTGGTAACACTTACAATTTTTGCTCTTTACGTTCGAAAGCAAAAGAAAGACTTCAGTTTAGCTCTGGCAACTAGATCTTTTTTCTGATATATGAATTTGACCAGTACAACTGGAAATTGAAAGCAAGTTTTGTCAGTAAAATATTTAATATTCTTTTTATTACAAATTGCAGGTGTATATACTCACTGTAAGTGAAAAATAACGGTTTTAGGCGAGTTTTAAGTCTATTTTATAGAAATTAGAGACCATAAGAACAAAAGCAAGCCTCGTCGAGCGAGAAACTGCTTAGAAAACAATAATAATCAGCGTTGGCTAAGCTCTGTAGTGCTTCTACATTAAAAGTGTAGTTTTGTTCTTTGAACTTTTGATAGACTTTGAAGGGCTAAGTGCTTCTTGGTCTTAAATAACTAAGTAAATATACTATACTTTTAAAATCTTTTGAAAAACTCTACAAACTAATTAAGGCAAGATTAAACGTACCAATTTGGCAAATCTTACAAAATATCTTTGAAGGGTGAAAAAACAAATGTCACTATGGTCGAAAAAAATCGTAAAATTGACACAAGCTTTTCATTCGTTAGTGAGTTTAATACTCTTTAGTCAAGAGCGAATAGAAACAGCACTCGAAACGTCCTTATCTTACGGTGTTGATCGAAAAAATTTCAACCTAGAAATGATTAGATCACATCAGTGCTTCAATAACTCGTCAACCCACTTTTTTAATATAATTTTTTAAACATCGAGTTATATGACTCGGTCGGTAAAACACTTACAAAAATTCTTGTCTTTTGTGAACAGAATTAAACCAATTTGTTTTACGTGATGCGGGAAATTGCTTTGTAATTGACATATAAACTATTGTTATTGCATGTAAAGTGTGAGGATAATATCTTTAAAAAAAGGAATGCTATAACTAAATGTCAAAAGAAACTTAGTTTACTGTTGTAAAAAAATTTAAGTTGTTTTAAGTTTCAACAAAAAATTGTCAGTATTTCTTTTACTATAGATGATATTTCTTTATCGTTGGGGCTTCGTAAATGGTGAACACGACCGTTTAAAAGAAGGTAAACGCTTAATGCAGGTTCGACTTTCCTTTTGCATTTTTATTTCGATGTTTTTCGCCGGATTTGTTAATAATTCTAATGAAGAAGAAAAAAGCTATAAACCATGCATTGAAAGCGAAACGCCTTGCGTCAGTGGCAAGGGAAAAAACGCGAATTACCGTATAAATAGTTTTCAGTTTCGTATATATCAAATGCGGCCCTATGCCCCACTGGGGGCTACAAGGACTGAGAATATATCTAATGGTAACCCCCTTGTATTTTGTATAGAAAAATAGTTTTCGTACGGGAAACAGACAAATTTTCTGTTTTACAATTGTAGCGATTACGATATTTTCCGCAGGACAAAAGTACAATCAAAAACTTATAATTGTGTTTGAGAACATTTAAAGAGCGATAGAGGGTGAAACACCCAAACTCTTCAGTTAAGAAAATTCGGCGTCGTTTCCTCTTAAAAGCCTTGTGGCCCATGGGACGGGCGCTTATCTCCGGTTTCTGTATTGTTTTGCGGATGAAAGTCTCTGACTCCCCTGGACTGGACACTAATCCATCGCAGGTTTGCTCCCAGCAAAGTTTGATACTCATTTACCGACCTCGTAAGGATGAGAAAAACAGAGTAAACTTTGACGGAAAAGAAGTCATACAACTGTTCAAATTTCGGCAGAGCCGTGGATCGAACCTGTGACCTTTTGGTTAGAAGGCAGAGATCTTACTAACTGAATGAACCACGCCACCTTTTTAACATCTTTTCAAAAGTTGTTCATATAATTTTATATAAAAGGAAAAAGAAAAACAATGTAATCCCCCGAAAATTCTACTAGTGCACTTCTCATAAAAAAGATGCCGTTATCTCGATATGTCAGTTGAACAACGTCTTTTAAAACCGCTTTTCAGCTGTTAAGATTCCAACTCAACATTCAATCCGACAATGTCGATAAATTTATTACGAGCGTCTCTTGGGAGCCTATCTGCCAGGATTAGTGTCTTGTCCAAGGAGATCACTACAGAAACCGGAAATAAGTTCGCCCCGATGAGCAAATTGGCTCGAAAAAAGGATCCAGCCTTTCTTTTAACTTTTTTAAAGATTTTGCTGTCGTTTCCTGGTCACATACGTTCCTTGATGTTCGAAATTTGCTGTGTCATTTGCGTTGTTATAGTTACCAAAATATAAAACACATCCAAGCATGCACAGATAATGTCATAAGCTGTTAATTTTAGCTTTTAAGTGTATTTCATCACAGAATATCATTCTTCCTTTGTTCATGAATGTTAATTTATTAAGTTTATGGGAAGAAAGAAATGTTTTCAATTTAGGTTAACTCGGAAAACTCTCTTGGAATTGTTTTATTTCGAAATTAGATTTAACGAAATTATTTAAATGTCTTGTAAACTATTTGAGTATTGTTAGTTTCAAAGTGATTAATGCGTTAGACAATCTTTTAGTAGCGCTGCAGCTATTTTCTTGATGATATCATGATAGCATTGAATTAATTGTTTGCGAAACACAGCAACGATTTATCGCATAAACATTCATTTGTATAATCACAGCTTAGATATATGGATATCATGTGAACATTTATTATTCATCAAAGTTTTGTTTAGACATATCTTAAAATAAATTGAATATAAATGCTAATTATTTACTTGCTTTAAGATGTTTAATAACGGTTGTTTTTGTACTGAACTCCATGAAATTCGCCTCACTATTCTTACGAACGCGTGTAGTGGAATATAGTTAGGTATTGCATGGTCGTTTGATGTTTACTGATTAAATATATGACTAGAATACCTTACAAGGGTATGATAATGCTGCGGAATATAGTTAGTTATTGCATGGTCGTTTGATGTTTACTGATTAAATATATGATGACGTTGTGTACATATTAACACTCCGAAATGATGCTATGATAAACAAAAACAAAAATGAAACCTAAACGATCAGTTCTTTTCAGTGAGAGAGTTGAATCCTGTAACAAGGTACACAGAGCTTTACGTCAACCGGCGTTTAATAATAGTAAAAAGGGTGACAAAACATTTTATTCTTAACTTGACTAAAAAGGTATTTTATCTACTGGCCGAAGCACTTCAATAGATCGTTTTAAAAAACTGTTTAACGTGTACAAAGCAATATTCGCTATTTTTAACAATCGCTAATTTTAGGCTGAGCCTGTGTTGATCTTAAATTTTCACGTCTTTGGCCAAAAATTGTTTTTTAAAAGTTATTTCGTTTTGTACATCCCAAAGTTATGCTAATTTTACATTTTGTTTGAAAATTAATAAATTCTTTCTGTTTTTAAAACAAAAGAAACATGTCTTTGTTTGTAGCGTAAATATAAACCTTCTGTACATATATTGATCCAACAAACACTAGAACTTGTCAGATCAATAAGTCAGTCAAAGCTTGTTCTAAATTTTAATGAAAATCTTAGTTCGTGCACTCCAAAAAGAGTATTTTAAAAGAACTTAAAGTTGACAAGTTTTTTACTTATTGCCATAACGATTAGCTTAAGATTTTAAATTTTTTGCAAGCTAACAGCGTTTAAAAGAAGCCAACTTTGAAAACATTCAGCCCGAGATTTGCCAAAAACTAAAGAACAAAATAAGAACATGCTTTCCTTATCCTTGAAGCTGAAGTTTCGTATGACACTTCCGTATTTCATAGGGACAATATACATTAAGTTTCATGATTACACTCAAAATAAAACTTTTATTTTTTACTTTAAAAATAGCAAATATTTATTTATTTTTGTTATGGGTGCAAGATATGCAACTTAAAAACAAGTTTTGCATGAAAGTCATAAAAAAATTAAGAAAAACGAAGTGTGTTTCTTTTACAATCACAAAGTCGATGAGTTTTTTTACACAACTGCAAATTTATAGAAAACCTTGATCAGCGTGGGAGTAAAACACGAAGCATTCAATTATAAACACAAACAATGAAAGTCCTGTACGTTTACGGATTTACAGAAAAGCGAATACAAATCTGCAAGCTAGCATAAAACATGAACGAAAATACACGAATTGATTTGAAACGGACGCGAAAGCCCAACATGACAATTAGAACCGGGTTCCAAACGCTCGCCAAAAAAGCGAAAATTTAGACATCTGAAATTCAGTTACACTTTAGTTTAGAGTTAACACCGTTGAGTAATTAAAAAAAAACTTTTGAATTGCGTCGGCGAGTAAGTATTTGCGTGGTTGAAGTTTTTTGTTCAACTCCGTAATTAGTGTAAGGAGCTGACGTTTCCCGCATTAAAAAAACCTTCATTAAAAGGCAATGAGAATTTTTTTTCTTGGCGGGATAATCATTAAAAAAAAAATTCAACCTAAGGTTGCCTAAATCAAAAAGTCAGAGAGACCGGCATGTTTTCAAGCTTTAGGAGACGGTATGTTTACAAGCTTGCGTACAAAAAACATTTTCTAGTACTTATATGGACTTTCCTTTTAAGTTGAAGCTTTTAGATATTTATCTAATATCTTTTCTTTCCTGTTACTTTGTTTATGTTTTGATAAACGATTCTTAAGAAAATTCTGCTTTCAGAACTACTCTTAATCTTAATAATGGCTCTAGGAATGAATGGATTTAATGTGATTGAAAAGCACTATTTAGTCGTTGAACTAAAAATGGTGAAGTTAATAGCAAAACAATTTATTTTGTGTTTTTTAGATATTTGTTAGTTTATGAATTCTGTAAACTTAAGTAAGACGTTTGTTACTTTAATTTGGCGTGTTTTGAACCAGCAGTCGAGCGAACTGAGTTTTGGCCTTTTTTTATCAAATGATGATCAAGTACTACTTTTAAATTAAGATTCTTGATTTTATTTTCTCTTCGAACCTGTCATGTTAAGAATTTAGCTGTTTCGCGATGGCTGTAGTTGTTTTGGGGATCATTTTAATGATTTGACGTGAAAAGCAAAAGGATTTGTGTATAACTTTAAGTGAAACTTATCACAACTTGCACATCGGTCTTTCTATTACAAATTATGAATGCAAAGCAAATTATCTCTTTGTGAGAGCGTTTTCAAAACTTTTGTATCTAAGCGAAATCGCTGAATGTTTTGGGCTTAGAATAAGATTATTTCGTTTAGAATTGTTTTAAAGATTTTATTTCTCATTTTATAGAAATCGCAAAATTGTTATTGTTAACAACATATTTAAATCCGATTTATTTTTGCCATTCAGCAATTGAGGATGTTCACTCATGTGTCATTTAATTTTCACTTACTCTTAGTTTTCTTTAGACTTTACGTTTCTTAGACAACCAATTGCAAATTCAACAAATATATTTTAAGAATTGTTTGTAACGCATCGCCAAGTACTTTTCTTCTGATTTCATTTCCAAATATAAATTGTCTTTATATATATTTTTTATCTCATTTTACTATTTTAAAGCAACAACTTTGGAAGTTCTATAGAAGTCTTTAAGCATTCGCCAATGAAAGTCTGTTATTTTATTAAATCATCTTACACCGCTAGAAATGGCACGGATAAGGAAAAATATTCGAGAAATCGCTTGTTTTAATGGTCGTCAACAGCACAAGAGTTTGTTTACATGGATAGAGACTCCGATCTCACAAACAGAAAAGCTTTTTGCATTTATTACAAAGATGATTTACATACTGAAATCGTATTTTTGTGTTTTGTAGCTTTCTTGTCGTCGTAAAGCTTTGTTTATGATTTCACACTTTTGTTTGCTTCAGAGGAGAATGCAAAAAGTCTATTCAAACTGAAGATGACAAATGCTTTGTCTTTGGCTTGCTTTAATGTTGACTTATAAAGGAACATTGGCAGTTTGTATTTTTTAATCGAAATTAATCGGGAAGTTTTTACCAAATGAAACGGCGCGTTGGCAAATGGTTCAAATGAAAAGAACAAGTGTAGTCTGCAATGTGAAATATTCAAATTTTGCATTTTGAAACGATGAAGACAGAAGTTGGTTTTAACACCTGCGTTAGTCTAACTCTTTCATAATCTGTAAGTAAGTATGTATTTTTTGCTTGAAACTTTTGGAAATCTATGGTCAAAGTTATGTACTCGCAAATTTTGTGTTTGTTGAACTAGTTTATGTGTTTTTGGCGTCTTGAGAAGAATAAGAAATTTAGGAAGACGGTTCTTAAATTCGCAGCACATGTCAATTCCCGAAGCGGTGAAATTAAATTTGCTGCTTACCTTTTGGTCGTATAGTTTAAAACAATAATGATGGAAAAGGATTAAAACTCGACTTCTGAATTTAAGATGTCTTTTCTAAGCACTTTCAACGCTACAGGGTTCTTCTCGGGTTTGCTTTAGATAATTTTGGTCGTTGTTCAAAATCGAAATTTTAGCTACGTGATTATTCAACATTCTTATAATTATCCGCTGCTCTTTAACAGCTAAAACAAGAACACTTAAAATCTTCATTTTTTCTTCTTGTAAAGAAACTGTGAAGTATATGCGTTAAGAATGATCAGACATTTATTCTAAAGGGCTCGATTGAAAAGGGTACTTGATATTGATAATCAGTTTGCTTGTTATTCGATCTGTTTTTAATATGTTGTGTTTCTGTGCTTGCATGAAGATGTGGACTATTTTTACAATTTTTGATTGACAAGTTTTTAAAGAATAAAATGAGACTTTCTTTAAATTATTATTGTTCACGACCTTTTTAAAGCAGCTATTTTTAGTTTTTTCAGTTAAAAACTAGGTTTTGTTTTTTGAATGGATAAAGAAGAAAATAAAATTTTCTTTAAATTATTGTTCATGGCCTCTTTAAGGCGGCTATTTTTATGAATTTACTCATACTCACACTCTTTTTATTCTATTAAAATCTAGAAGCGGAAATTTTGGTTGTTTTGGGAAAATTTCAAAGATAAATCAGACATTAGAGTTGGAAAGTTTTTCCTTTCTCTAAAACTAAAAGGCAAAGTTAGCCAAAATGAAAACAAAAACACCACTATTTCTAGCCGTGTGTTCGATCATAGTAATGTTTTTAAAAGTATAAATATCAGGCTTTTTTTGTTGCAGGCTGGCGTCAAAATTACTTCTACGCCTTAAAAGTTCTGATCGGACAATATCTGTCGTGTTTTCGACATAGCCTTGTTTGTATGTTGAGAATATACTTAATAAAATATTCAGTCTAAAATCAGTATTCTTAAAACGGAATGAAATAAATGTATACTTTTTTAGATGTTTGATTTTTTTTTCATTATAACTCTTTTGATTCGATAGGCATCGAAGGTATAAAAAACTAGCAATTGTACAAAATTATCTTTGAGCACAAAGCTAAAAAACTTTTAAACAAAAGTAGAAAAAGACAATGGCTAAGCTTCAAAAGTTTTCCCATCTGTTGTTTCCGGAAGTAGAAGATAATAGGGTTTTTATTTAACCATATGCCATGAATGCAAAATAGATTTGTAACAATAAGCTTTCAAGGGTGAGTTGAACATAACATCTCATTTACAGCTTAGTTGATTTTTAATTTTTGTTCCATGGTTAAATGTATGGAACGCTCCGGGTTAAGGAAATTCAATTGAAATGTAAAACGCAACTTAAAATCGAAAGACACCGTTCTTAAATTGCAGCTTATCACAGAACTGACCGAAAGTTCACAGCTTGAAGAGACATATGTTATGATAATGCGTAGTTTTTATAGTTTTGCTCAAATTAAACTTTACTAATATTATTTGAAAACGTAAATTTAAGATAGAATTCGTTTGAACAAAAGCAAAATTCCTTGAAGCACCATGGAAATATAACGTTGAATATGATCATTAACTGCCAGTAAAATTTGACGAAAAAACTAGCTTGGATTTGACTTTTCGTTGGATAAAAAGACTAATAATTTCATTCATTCATTTCATTCATTGTTGCTTCTTTCAAACCGTCACAAGATTTTTTCAAAGATATGAAACAAACTACATCAGATAATTGTAGTTTGTTTCAATTATCCGATGATTTACATTTCGAATATTTCGGTGATGTCATTCCACCGGATCCCCATACTTAATTGTTCCTTAAAAAACATATAAGAATTTGATGTTTGGTTTCTGATATTTATTCTTTCTCTTTCCGGTAGCAATGGCTATGAATTTGCACGGCTGGCCTGCTCCACCTTCTGGTTTCCATACCTTAGATCCTCGATCCCAGTCTACCGCAGGTAATTTGCTGTACACGTATGGCGGCCATCAGGCTGTAGTGCCTAATTTGGTACCGGTCTCCTCCTCTGCACGGTACGACAGCGGTTTGTCCGACAGGCCAAACAGTACAAGGTTTGTGTGAATCAAAAGTTTTTAAATTTGCAGCTAGTCCTCGTGAACAGGGTTAATTTCAGGT
The DNA here is from genome assembly GCA_025447995.2 of Isaurus tuberculatus. Taxonomy (NCBI): domain Eukaryota; kingdom Metazoa; phylum Cnidaria; class Anthozoa; order Zoantharia; family Zoanthidae; genus Isaurus; species Isaurus tuberculatus. The sequence continues at coordinate 16,643 of JAOEHV020061949.1, forward strand.
TGAAAGGTTTAAAATGATCTTTAACAAAAGACGTTTCTGTGCTTGACATTAAGTAATTAGGTCTAGCAAAAATTCAGCCCCGTGCTATGGCATCCAGGCTTAAATCTATTAAAATTGGCCATGGGGACTGGACCTTTTCTCCTATTTTCTTTGAAGATTTGGGACAAAAGAGGTTGGCGCGACTGAGGAGGCGTGTAATAGACATTGTAAAGTTAGGTTGTAGACTCAATGGTTTAGTGAGAAACCTTTGCAAATTGTTTTTTTAAATGTGCCTTAATTGACTTGAAATGTTTGTAAAAAGAATAATAATGGCTATCGTGCATGCAGGAAGACCAGCTAGTTTACATGCAGTGTGGGCCAGATTTATCTAAAACCACATACCCCTTCCACAATAATTAAGAGCCTTAACTGGTGGAAGTCAAACCAGCTTGCTATTTACAAAGCGTGGTGAATTTGCCCCCAGGATCATCGAGGACAAATCCATACAGTTGTCACAGTCGGGGATTTGAACCCGGGTCACCCGCATTCAAATCCCGCGACTCAAATCACTGAATAACGCTGCTTCCTCGTTTGTATAAATTAAATGATGAAATCTTCTCAGTTAAAACTCTAGAAGCTGTTAATAATAGTAGCACTCGTTGATTATCTGCAAAGTTTAAAGGTTTTAGTTCAATGATCCAAAGTAGTATGTAACACGTACTCTGTATAACAGAGGTTTTTGCTCTCGTTTATTGCAGATCAGATTCCGAAAAGCAAAGATCTGAGCGAGAGGTCGCGAGAACTGAGAGCGTAATAAAAACAGCTTCAGAACGACCAGAACAATTAAAAACAGTGTCAACGGAACAAACAGATAGGCGATCAGAACAAACAGCGATTGAGAAACCAGGACATCACAGTCTTCATCGATACTCTCCCAGAGAGTTAGAGAATGGGGGCAAAGAACCCCATTCACTCGTCGAAAGTGTCCATCATGGATTATCGGATGCTCAGCTTGCGCAGATCAAATACCAGCATAAACCTTCCGAGATATCTACTTTTGCGCCTGTGAACGGTTCATATCGCTCGCATTTGGCATCTTCGTCACGACCCGAGGGTGACAGGCAATTAAACCAACCGTCCTATTCATTAAATGAACCTAGAACTGCTTTTTCGCGAAGTGCCGGCGACTCTATCAAAAGCTATAATTACAGGACCGTAGACGTTTCACGACAGTCTGCCACTGTTGCGCCTTCGTCAGGTAATAGTGTTTCTACATTCTCTACAAGAGTGCCGCAGTCATCGCATACCCGTACTCATAGCTCGGGCTCGCAACCTTTTCCAGCTTCAGAAACTGAACGTAGTCGGTCGCCATGGACACCTAGCTACTCGCATTCTGTAAATTCTGAACCTTCGAAAAATAGATCTGAAGCTCTTTATCCAGTCCGTTTAGATCAAACACGAGAAACTCACAAAGTCAATGCTGATGACAAAAGTAACGATTTTCATCGCAAAGGGAAATCCTCTCGTAGGGAGGACGCTGAATGCGAAAGAACATATCCTGCCCGCTTAGAATATGGGCAAAGATTTCCTCAAGATAGTGAAAATGTATATCCTCGTTCACATTATTTGTATAACAGTTCATCCCCTGTATCACCTGCTTTACCTTCGAGACACAACCCTGAAAGTACTGGCCATATTAGACCACAGAATCCCCGGGATATATTGTCTGATAAATCACGTAACGCGACATTCGACTCACGGGAAATTCCGCGCGACTCGCGCAACATTTCTCGGGAAATGTTACAATCTGGCAGGCACGAGTCTTCTCGAGTTGTTAAAGAACCAGTTGCAGAGAATACAAATTTGGGTGTTAAAAGGACTGTTGAGCAACCAGAGAGAATATCTTCAGCAAAGGTGGCTCCAAATTCGAATAGTAAAGCTCTAGGAAATATTAGAAACGAAAAACCTGTTTTACCAGAAAGTATGCGATATAAACTTTGTAGCGGGGAGGGAAAGCGCTGTTCAAAGTCAGATAAGGTGATCGTGTATGACAAAGAACAGGGTATGTCAATTGGTTTATCCGTTCGTGAAAATTCCAATCAAAATAGTTTCGATTATTTCAGTAATGGAAGACCAACCACTTGGGACGCAAGAATAGACAATCACAAAGATAAAATGTCTTCTATTTCTGCTAAGGGAAGTCCCGAAATCTCTGGGAAGAGAGAGGCATACTGCAGTTCAAATGGGTCTTACAAGCAAAACAAGGAAGCAAAAGATGAGAAAGCGGAAAAAAAATTGCTTGAAAAAGATGATAATCATACAAGCTCAAGATCAACAGAAGCCGGGACTGCTGGTGATATTTATCGCCAAGAAAAACGCGGTACTATAGAGCCAAAGCCACCACCTTTTAGCCCCAGAGACTCCGATAAAACCCCAAATGATAAAAACAACAATAGTGCCAGTATGGCATATCGCTACGGTAATGGCTTTTACGGTAACGTTTCTCTACCGAATGGAGAAATCGGTCGGTATGTCCCGCGAATTTCTTCTGCTCAGGAAAGGGACTTCCGTCCTCCTAATGCTACCTTGGAAATGTACGAAAGACGAGAGCAAGAACTGGAAAGAATTGGTTATAGAAAACTTGAAAATGTGTCACTGCCAACAAAACAAGATATTCAAAACGCAAGGAAAACTCGCGAAAACAGAGACGAACAAGAACTTGTATCGTCAAGAAACGAGAGTAACGGAAGAGCCGAAACTCGTCGTGTACCGTATGGAAGAAATAAAGACAAAGAAGGTGAAAGCTGTAGTTCGGATGAGGACGAGTTACAAATTGTGTCTGAAGAGAATGATCGTGGTTCAAGTGGCGTCTCACAGCCGCGCCGCACGGATCACCGACCGCAGACAACTGTAAACCAGATAGCGACGCCACGGACTTCATCGCCGGTAGTTGAACGCGAACGCAGCGGCGGTAGCGTTCCATTGTCGGCGTATAACGGTTCTCTATATTCTAATAAAAGACCAGGAAGTGAAAATGATATAAATTCAAGAAATGCAAGATCTGAAGAGTTAATTGCGGCAGATCCAAACTTATGGCGGCTTGGTGCGGACGGAAAAGCTTACCAGCAGCTTATGGAACATTACAACATGTATAATGCACAGATGATGGGAATGCAAGCTATGCCGTTTATTACACCCTTTAGTCCCATTATGCTTTTCCCAGAAGCAGGACAATACATAGCAATGAACCCAATGGGTAAGCTGTATTACTGTGAAATACTGGATTTTATTGGCTTAGTCTAGATTTTTCCTGAGGGTAGCCCAAACTGCTTTTGAGAGGTCTTAGTGTTTTCGCAACGCATTATTGAGCGATGTGAACGTAAATTTTAAAGCGTTCTACAACCTAAAAATTCGTGGTTCCTTTAAGGGGGAAATAAGTCAGTTTATTTTTGAGAAGACTGCGTTCATACTCAGGAAAATGGCGTGATATAGTCACGGCGATAGGGTTTATGTATGTTCTCTAAATTGTTGAAAGCAGCCGGGCAAAGTTGTGTTCATAGCCGGCCAAAATGCCCGGTGCCCGGCCCTTAATGAAACCCCTAAATTATAAATTATCATTTGAAAACTCTCTTTTTCCTTTTAATACTACTCTTTGAAGATATGGTTGACCCACGGTTATGGAAC
>JAOEHV020061949.1:20405-30966 GCA_025447995.2 Isaurus tuberculatus
TAAATTATCATTTGAAAACTCTCTTTTTCCTTTTAATACTACTCTTTGAAGATATGGTTGACCCACGGTTATGGAACTTGCAAGAAACAGCATCACGAGGCCCACGAATGCAGCAATATCTGCAGCATTTACAGCAATTTCAAATGCAACAGCTTCATATGCAGCAAAGCAAGGATCCATTCTGGGCGCATGCGCACCAAGGGGGTAACTTGGCATGGTTTCCTTTCCCGTACTACAAACAGTTTGAAACGCAAAAGAAGGTAAGTATCAAAGTTCATAGTCAAAGGTGCAATTTCGAAATCGAACGCGCAGAGCCCGAGTTTGATTGAAAGGCAGATGAAACAGCAATACACAAGTTTCAATTAAATACATCTACTTTGAAATTATTTTTAAGCCAAACATTTGTAGTTCAATAAATGTTAAATATGTTGCGTTGTCCTTCATTTTTCGCTGAGGTTTGATTGGCTAATTTAACATTTCCAGCTTTGTGATCGGCTGTTGTAATATCTGCATTGTAATTGACTGTTGAAACATCTGCTTTTTTTGGTTTTTGATTTACGAATTGTAGAAATCAGTAGTTATTTTAAAATAGAAATAGATACCTAAAATATTATACATTAAATTTTATGAACAATCGTTTTAAAGGATGAAAGAGAAGATCGTAAACCAACAGAAGAGGAGAAACAACAGAAAGTAAAAGAAATAGCAGGAAAAATAAATCGGAAAGAAAGTGCAAGTGCCTCCGAGGCTACCACAACCTCTCGGCGAGCTGGAAAAGATTCCGTGTCTCGTTCAGAAGATTCGCAGTTACCCGCTTATGATGAAACCTTGCGGTCTGAAGCAAATGTTTCGAGAGAAGAAGCTAAGGAAAAGGGTGATCGCAATTTTTGTCAGCAATACCAGGACATGGAAGAAAGAAGAAGACCGCCTCAGAAACCAACCTCAACAGACAGCCGCCAGTCACCAGGACAACTAGGTTCACAACAAATCCTCTCCGAGAAAGTTCAGGTAAAGCATTTAACGCCGAATTAACGTTTTATGCTGTTATTAAATATATTATTATTTTTTTATAATGGTTATTATTATCAACATTATAATCAATATAATCGTCATCTTCATTATCAATATCATCATTACCATTATCATCACGATCGTCATCATCATCATCATTACCATCATCATTACCATCATCATCATCATCATCATCATCATCATTATCATCATTGTTATCATATTCATCATCATTATCATCATTGTTATCATATTCATCATCGTCCCTAATTAGCCATAAGTTCTTGCAAAACCTCCATTACAGTGCAGGAATTGTATTTAACAGAACGGGTACAAAAAGACCTTCATCCGCAAAGTTTTTTGGAAAAACCTTTTTTTTAGAAAAAAGAAAATTTTGTTTTCTTACCTAGTAGAAACTGGAATGGAGTCAACCAATCAAAATGTCAGAAATGCAGTATTCGAGGTTGAAGTTTAGCCAATCAAAATGCCAGAAATGCAGTATTCGAGGTTGAAGTTTAGCCAATCAAAATGCCAGAAATGCAGTATTCGAGGTTGAAGTTTATTATTGAAAAAAGCGGATATTATATTCTCATGTTGAAAGTTTTCCCTCTAGTTCACTAGCTCCCTTTTGAAAAATCTTTTCAGCATTAAAATTTGTATGACCACACCGGCCTATCTATCATCCTTTATACGTCATGTTGAAAAAAGTAGGCAAATAGTAATTTTGTAGTTTCAAGAAAAGAAGATGAGCAAAACTTTCTGTTTTTGCAGACATTCCAGCAACAATTGATGGAAAAGTCACAGTACTCACAACCGATCTCTCCAGCACCGTTACCCAATCGTGAGGCTTCCTCAATGAGCCTGCTCTCCGTTTCAACTAGCGGGGGCCTGATGCCACCAGCTCACAAAGACTCTTGCTCAGTTTCCCCTACCACTGCATCGGCAGCTATGACTTTGTCCAACTTGGAGAAAAATTCCCGCAGTGTTTCTGACGTGCGGGGTGAACTACCAGGTTTGAGTAGAGATATTGGGGAGAGAGTTTATATTGAGGTCGAGAAGAGGTCAACTGTTGAAACAAGAGGAGTAGCAACTGAAAATGAATCGACCAGGGGAGGCTCGGACAGACTTCGAGGAGACGTTGCTGCAGGTACTTTAGAGATTTCCTAGTCATAATAATTGTAATAATAATAATAATAATAATAATAATTATTATTATTATTATTATTATTATTATTATTATAACCACGCAAAAAACACTTAAAAGAACCTTTGTTTTGACATTTTGAGAGCTTTTCAAGTTGTTTTCGATTTTTCTTGAAATTGTCTTAAATGTGATTCAAAAACTGAAATTGTCTTAAATGTGATTCAAAAACTGAAATTGTCTCAAATACGGTTAAAAAACAACAGAGTAATCAAATATCACGTGCATCACTTCGTTGTTTAAATATTCACTAACGCTTTGGGAATAGCCTTTTTATTCAACTATATACCGAAAATTAACTTCTGCTTTTCAAACGAAAACGCTTTAGTGTGGACGTGCTCCTCAATATAGTTCAACTATAGTTCAACTCTTAATTTTTCATTGAGTTTCTGTTAATTTTTTTTTGTATTTATTACATATTTTTCCGCCGTTTCTAATTTTGACTTTGAATCTGATGTTGTTGTAGTTAATTTTAAGCGTCTCTTTAATAATGCGATATATTTAGCATTTATCTTACCAAAACAAACCACAAAGGTATTCACTTTTCAACCAGTTGATATAAGTTGATTAAGTGACCAATTCATTTTAACTGCCTGAAATGTAAACTTAGTAAATGTTCATCATTTCAACTACCGTATTCAGTTCTCTATGAAGTCCCCCGGGGGACTTATTGTTTGCAGGCACTTTAGAGGGGGGGGGGGCTTATTAGATGGGGCTTAATAGAAAGGGAAGGGGGTTTAATAAATTCAGCAGAATATCATTGGCGTGACTCTCATTTCTTTCATTCATCCATCTTCCGCACACATGAGAATTGTGACAATTGTCAGCTTTTATAATAGTTGCAATGTCTCGCAATGCTAAACAAAACTGTCTTGAAAAAGACTAACTAAACAAGAATCTTACTTCATTGAGTAAAGTATATTTTCAGTTGGGGGTTAATAGAGAGGGGGCTTAATATATTTCTGGCTGCAAAAAGGGGGCTTATTAGAGAAGGGGGGGGGGGCTTAACAGAGAAATTACGGTAAGCCAGAAGTTGATAATTTCAATGAAAATTGAAACAAGTTTAACTTTAAGATTATTACAGCAAGTAAATCTATAATTTGCTTTGAATTTTAGGAGAAATGATGGAAAAAAATATGACGCAAGGAAAGACGAAAAGAAGAGAGCGTTATCCGGGTACAGCGTTCGCCACTGGGATGATGGCGTTGGGACGAGTAGCGGCGGAACGCAGTTTGATGGAAGAAAACGAAAAGCAAAAAAAAGATGGCGGTACGAAACATTTAAATATCAAATTGGAAAGGGAAGGATCTTTTGATGATTATGAATCACAGCATCAGTTTGTGTCCGACGAAGAAGAGAAGGGGCTAAGCAATAGTTGTGTAATGTTGTCGCAGGATCCGAATGATGATAAAAATGTATCTACTTTTGAATGTAACCAGGAAATTAAAACGAAGAAATTGTTTTCAGTTCCCAGCGTTGAAAATATGAATGTATGGAAACAGTTGAAAGATATACCAGATCTTTTATTAAGTTTTAAGTCGGAAAAAACAAGAAATTGTGACACAGAAAGAAAGGAACAGGCAGAATATGATGGTATCAAGGAAAAATTTTCGAAAAATCGGGTGTTTAAGGAAGAGAGGATTTACGAAACTAAGTATGAATACAAATCGTTTGCTCCGGTTATGTTGCCTTCGAGGAAAGATTTGTTTCTTGCAGAGAAGGAGAATATATTAAAACAAGAGAAAATCGAAGCGGAAAGGAAGAAAATTCGAGAGAACATCAACCGCTGTCGACTATTAGCGAAACGCCGAGACAGTAAAGATAGGTTCACGGTTCTTTCACATAGGAGAGATACTCGGAGTCCAACAACGATACTGAACAGTGTTACGAGTAGCATTAGCGATATGATTGAAAATAACATTGAGAAAGAGATGAGGATGAAACTTGCTGAACTGCAGAAAAGATACAGGGAAAGAATGCGCGAGCTGTCTCGTCTTCAGCCCAAGTTCAAAGATGGGTAAGAAAGTTTACTACGTTTTTCATGATTCTCACTACTCCTGGAATTCCTGGAAAAATTTTGAAATTTTTGCCAGTGTCCTGGAAAAACAGTTAATTACTTGTACTCCTGGAAAACTCCCTGAAAACTGTGGAAAATATTTCAACTCTATAACAAACAAACCAAAAACCTGCCGAAGCGTCTGGCTCGCATTTTTACTTTTTGTATTTTGCGTAGACTCAGTTTCAGAAAGTTTTTTTGGGGGGGCTTTGTTCAGTTTTCGCCCTCGCTCTTCAAAGGCTGAGGAACCTGGCGACTGTTTTAGCGGCGTGGATGCTTTGTCAGTTACCCCTGATAATTTAGTTGAGCCCCCACTTCACTGATTTATACTTTATATACCATTCCATTCTACTGTGGTAGAGTTAAACTTGAAATTGTTTTGTTTTTTGCCGACGGAAAATTAGGGGTTGGGTTCTGGAAAAATTATTTTGCTTAATTGAAAACTGCTGGAGAAAATTTGTATTTTTTTATTGTTTATTTGCCAAAATATAGAGAATAAAAATAAATGACAAATTTTTTCGTGATCTTATTTTTAATTAAGTTGTATGCCCAAGAGAATATATTCCTGGAATTTTGTTTTGATCAATCAGTACGAACCATGGTTTTTAAATTAGAACGGAGTTTTTTAATTATACTGTTGTATGTATTGACATTTTAAAAAAAAATGATAGTGAGAGACGTCTCATTTAGTGCATATTAGGAGCGAAGAGACGGATAAGGTAGGTGAGGTAGATGAAAAACCAAACTCCCATCTCCTTTTTTTTTCTTTGGAGTTTAAGCTAGTTACCGGTATTTTTGATTGCAGCGAAAACTTTGAATTTGGAGTCAACAGTAACTCTTCACAGCCAAATGAGTTATTGGTCATACTTTTTCGATTACGAGATAAAACAGTATAAGCTTTGCTTAAGGATGTAAATATTTTAATTCCCCTCCTTATTTTTTTTAAACTGGAGCATTTATCTTAATTACCCTTCAAAACAAAATGTATTTGCCATGGCAGCCGTTATATAGATTTCTAAAAATCTTAACAAGTGATTGTTTTCGATAAAAGGAATGAAGATGGTAGTGGTAAAAACCAACCGAAACGGGGACCAGGAAGGCCGCGTAAAAGGAAATACTTTGGGGGTGGTACTAAGTATTCGGTGAGACCGTCCTCTGTTGCTTCCAATGGGTCTGATCTCAGCGCATGCGCATTTGAAGAGTCACTTAATGGAACTCAGAGTTTAAACCTATGGCGAGCGGACAGCGACGAGAGTATTCATTCAAGAGATGCCGAACCTGTGAAAAAGAAGAAGAAAAAAGCGAAAGGACAGAAAAAAGATTTATCTTCACAGAAGGCTTCATCTCCAATCCATAAGGAAAGCGAGGTACAATAATCATACACACACTCAAAGGCTTGTGAATCCTAGCAAGGGAGCTGTCATTAATTCCCCCTGGGAGGGGGGGAGGGGGCGAGATAAAAAAGTGCTTGGCCAGGAAACTATTATTGAAGTTTTTGTTGAGCAACGAAAACTTTTCAAAAATTAGTGATAGGCTATTAAACTTTTTTTCAAAAATTTGCTGTAAACTTTTAATTATTTGGATTTTTTTAATTGTCCGAATGAGTAAAAAACTTATAAAGTGAAGATTCTGGTGAAGAGAAAGGTGAAAGTTGCCAGGATGAAGAATAGAGTGACAAGCACGGAATGAATGCTGACAATAATAAAAATTATGATAGTATTGGAAGTCTTCCTTGTCAGGAATAACAGAGATTCTAATTACATAAGATAGGCCATGAAACCAAAATAACAGTTCTGGTTGGGCATGAAGCAATAATGCGTTTTTTTTTTGCCAAGTCACGAAATATTTTGTAAGTATTTAGTTTTTCATTGTGGCTTCCTGCTTGATGAAATTAATGACAGCTCCCTATAAATTCCATCAAACAAATAGTGACATCACGTGACCGTTGTCCCTAGCAACAAGCCGTTTGGCGGGTAAGCTAACTTTTAATTACTTGACAACCATGCAAGACTGACGCAGAAACCCGAATGGTAAAGTGTTTTTTCACCTAAATTTTTATCCCTGAAAATTTAGCCATTGTGCAAGTACCTTAAAATTCCGTATAAGAACCCTGACCTTCTGCAACCTCGTAAGGGGTTTTGGTTGGGAAAATAATCGGAGGGGCTTATAACTGGGGGAGCGTATAAGCGGAATTTAAAAAAAACGTTTTGAAAAGAGTTTACCGTGTAACCTAACTTTTCAAGTTGGGGTTGCCAATAACAAAAGTGCAACCTGATTGGCTAACTTTAAGAAATGAGTAACAGCAGTGTTGATGGAAATACGTTTTAAATTCACGAACAGGAAGCACCAAACGCGAGTAAGGAAGCAAATTCATGAGACACGGATGATCTCCATAAAGCATGTACGCAAACAGAGCTTATTATTCCTGCGTTACGTTGATGTCTTCGGATGACATGAACACTTTCTACAGTAAAATACTAAAAATTTCCACTTATGAAATTTGACAAGATTTTAATATAGAGATACCGTACAATATAGAAATGGAGTTATTGTTCCGGAATCTTTCCTAATTTTGTGTTTGAAGTGGTACAAGGCTTAACGAGAGTACTTAATATTGAGAAAACAAGGAAAACTAGAGAGGACTTATATCCGGGGGCACATTAACCGGATGTAGTTTTGTTTTTCCAAGTATATGGGCTTATAACCGTTGGGGCTTATGCCGGGGGGCTTATAACCGCAATTTTATTATTATTATTATTATTTACGGTGTAAGAAATGAAAAGAATTCTTTTTCTAACATTGATCGCTAACAAACCTGTCGCCAACGAATAGTCAATAGAGCAACAGAAGATGGAAAGAACATGAAATAATCATATTGGCAGTTTGATATCTGTTTTCAAGTCATTACGAGTTAGCACATCCGCCATTGGCTTATTGCAAGGGAAATTTATCACGTGTCTATTGACGTATATTCGTGTTGAATGTTGAAAAGGTTTAGTGGAGTAAGAATCGTCAAAACATGAGGTAGACCTGTTGAGTATTTTTCTTGTGCTTTTATAAAAACAAAAGTTGACGGCTTTTGATTTAAGGTTCAACGTTTTTGAAGAATAGCTTGAAAAATTATTTTTTGTAAGAACTGTATGCAAAAGTCGAACTTTTCGTTATATAATTTTTTTTGATAACCCTTTGTCAAGTCTGCATTTCAATCGAATTTTTGGATTTGATGCTTACGAAGCAGAAAAGTACTGGTTGTTTCATATTTAGCATCATTTGTATTATGAAACAACTAAGTCGCTTTATAGTATTCAGTTATGTCATATCTGAGATGATTGCGAGAAAATCCAAAGTATTGTAATTTTGGTTAATTTTTTTTGTGAGGAATCAATTTTGTAAAAATTCTATCAGACAATATGTGACATTAGACGTTTTGCGTTTCTAATTGCTTGGTTAAAGACCGACATTATTTTTCCTTGTCGCATTTGCTCTGCTAGAAAATTGAGAAGCGTGGAAAATCCCGAACCATTTCATGGAAAACCAGTCGAACGGCGGTTAGTAAAGTTGAATTGTGTTCATGCAAGGCGCCTTTCATTCTCTATCACTGCTGATGTTTTTTATTCTCAATTTGCGTTGTGTGTTTTGTCCTTGTTTATGGCATCTTCTCAGCAGAATTCAATGAATACCAAACGCATTAAAAGTTTTTGCTAAACTGAGCTTGAAAAGATAAACAATACGTGTAAACAACCTATGACGTCTCGGAAAAATACAGACACTATTACCATTGGGTTCAACTTATGAGAATAAACGAAATTTATTAAGATAAATTGCAAAGTTCAGCGTTTTTACAGACCAGTGCCTTTATCTCAAACGAATACCGTAATTGTTTGAACACAAGCGCCTTCCTCAAATAAGTGCCTTCCTTGTATAAGCGCAGCGTTTTGAGCCTAAAATATAGCTAGCTAAATCCTTTCACAAGCCTATGGGGCCGGCGCTTATCTCCGGTTTCTGTAGTGTTAAGCGGATGAGAATCCTTGACTCCCCCTGGACGGGACACTAATCCATCGCAGGTTAGCTCCCAGCCGAAGCTGGTACTCATTTACCGACCTCGTAAGGATGGAAAGCTGAGTAAGCTTTGGCGGTAAAGAAGGTCACACAAATGTTCAAATTTCGGTAGAGCCAGGGATCGAACCTGGGACCTTGTGGTTGGAAGGCATAGATCTTACTAACTGCGCCAACGCCAACTAGCGCTGTCCCCGAACAAGCGCCTTATGTGCCACGCGAAAAGTTTAATAAGCGTCGCGGTGCTAGATAAGTTCTCTACATTTTAATTTATTCCTATATCCGTTAAAACAAACCATTCTTTTGAGAGTAATACATTGGTCTCTACAGTTATTAAACTTCGTAGTAGAACTTAATTTATTCTCGTGGGTTTAAACCTGACGTTAGCATTAGTAGGATTTACAAATTTATTTATTTACCCGCTGTAACCTTTGCTGTAAACTCTAAAACATATACGTTTTTTAAAAGCTATTTTTAAAAGCTTCTAGAGTAATTTTGAAGCCTTAAAAGAGTTGAAACCTTCATTCGCAATTTTTGACCGTTTGTGTCTCATTGTCATACTCTTGATATGTGATTCCTTCAGTTTTACTTGTCTAGTAATAGTTCGGCAATTGTTGTGTTTGAGTATATACTCCGTTATTACTCAGTTAGGATTCCTGGATATTCCTAAATCAGTTAGTTTATATAATTATGTAATATAGAGTTAGTTATGAATCCAGATATAATGCCCGTTGAACAGTTAGAAAAAAATATTGAACTGCGTCTTCAAGTAGTCAGACACGTGGCTTAATCAACTTTAGGATGAAATTTTTTTATGATCATCTCCGTAAGTATATTAGGAAGCTAGCGTTCCGAGCATTAGCCTTTCGTCAGACCAACGTTATCTTCTACACTACTTACGTTGATGATTAAACATTTCAACCTAGAGTTGATTAAATCACTTCAACTGAGATGGTTTGTTACAAGGAGAAACTTCAACCTGTAGAAAGCTCACTTCCAAATCTCCTCTTGACTAAAACTTTAACCTGCTTGACAAAAAGAAATGGATAGAAGTTTGTAACGAATTTCTTGTAAATTGTAAGTAGTGTGGCTGGTACAATTAGTGAAATCTCTGTCTTCCAACCACTGCGGAAATTTAAATATTTTTGTGACCATGTTTTCGGAAAAGTTGACTCATGCAGCTTCCATCTTTACGCGGTCGGTAAAATGAGTACTAGCTACTAAACCGAGCTAACCTGGGACGGACTAGTGCCCAGTTTAAGGGGAGTAAAGACTCTGATCACTTCAAACTAATGAAAGCGAAAATAACTGGGGCTGGCTCAACAGGACGATTAAAATCGTGAAATTATTTAACTATTCAAAAACCTGCATTTGGTTTGTTAATTCAACGAGTCAAATTCAAATGCTCTATTTTTATATAAACCATTTAAAGAAAAGGAGATAGGATGTGAAATTAAGAAATTTTTCAGCCGGCCCATTTGGATATATTTTACCACCTCGCAAGTTCTAACCATCGCTATAGGGCCCGCTAAATGTATTTTTGAGACGCTTTTGCCGGGCCACAGTCAATTAAGTAGCAGATCTAAGCTGTCTAATCAAGATCAATTTCTTATCCGGGTAGAAAAGATATCTTTACCTTATCACATGCTGCTGCGAGTTTAAATATTAATATGATAAATTTTTCACCTCCACCACAATTTGCATCATTACGCTTTTACATGAAGCTATCGTCGCCCCGTTTGCTGGTATTTCTGTTCTAAGGATAAGGTGACTATGGTAATTTGAAAGTAACAGTTAAAGTGTGTCAAAAGTAAAAAGTCACAGTACTTAAAATCTCCCGTCAGTTGTGCAACAACTATCTAACAGATGTGTTACACAAAATGCTAAGTTTACGTTCCCGTTACAGGAAACGCAAGTTAAAGTTAAACTGACCAAGAAGGTTGCGGCTGGTACTAACAAAGGGGAACGTACACCTCCAGCTGGTAAAAAAGGAAAGTCTGCAACATCTTTAGGTTTGTAAGGATGTTTACACAGAAAGTACACCAGTAAATAGTAGCAGCAGCAGCAGCAGTAGTAGTAGTATTAGTAGTAGTAGTAGTAGTAGTAGTGGCAGTAATAGCAGTAATAGTAGTAGTAGTGGTAGTAGTAGTAGTAGCAGTAGTATAGAAGTAGTAGTAGCAGTAGTATAGAAGTAGTATTAGCAGTAGTAGTAGTAGCAGTAGTAGTGGCAGTCGTAG
>JAOEHV020061950.1:0-10274 GCA_025447995.2 Isaurus tuberculatus
GCTTTCTAGCCAAATACAATATGCGATCCGAACAAGTTTAATTATGGCTTCAGTTGAAATTACTCGCTTTTCCATACGCAAGCTTTCAGAAAACCCCTTTTTAAAAACCCAAAATTTCGGTTATCTAAATCTTGATCATTGCCTTATAAATTGGTCAAAACGTAAAGTAGACACGTGGGGCTATCAGTACAACTACTTGACAGGTTACTAGCGTGTGTTTTTGGATCGCATTTATGTATGCAAAAGTCAGAATTTGGGGCCATTTGCTTAAATTTGCTCAAAACCGGGACGCAAACATAACGCTTAATAGGATGCAAATCTCATGTAAAGGTGAGGCGTGACGTCAGATGTCCAGCCATTCTGCCGTATGGGGAGTTTAAGCAAGGACGAGGACGGCTACGAAAACACCATGAAACAATAGTCTTAATGAACAAAAACAATGACTCTGCACGCCCCACACGTGCGTTCTACAATTTTGGTACATTTCTTAGTCGTTCTCGTCCTGACAACGACGTAAATTGGGCAAATTTGAGGTTATGAGGAGGACGCGAGCACATGAGAATGAATTTTCAATTTTCTCTACAAACAACCACATCATTCATATAAATTTCATTCGTGCAATGTTGGTACACTTTTTTTTTTTGCAGAACGACTTCGAATAGTCGCGATATTATCACAATAACGGGGAATAATATTTTTGACAACGTTCTCGTAGCCGTCGCCGTCGTCCTTGCTTAAGCTCCCTACCAGAGACAAGGGAAGGCCCCATGGGCCATTAGGTTTGTAAAAGAATTTATCTTTATTTTTTCGCTCATTTAGGCTTATTTTTTTCTTTTAGGAATTTCAGATGAAATAAATAAAACAACTTCTCAGCAGTGGCCTGCTGACCATCCATTCAAGGATCGCAGGCACATGGCAATTTTTCTCGCCTATGTGAAGGATCGTCGGTGCACGTTTAAGATCGGACGGATAACTTTTACATCTGGCTTAGCTTGGTTTTCTTTGTTTCTTGGGGCTGTGGGGCTTTTATTCCACTTCTTTCATTCTTGAGGAAAGAGTTCCTAACAAAAAATAAAACTAAAATTGTTTTGTCAATGAAACTCCATCAACAATTATTTTCTGTGATGGACTAAAAGGCCGTTTTTCTCTTAGGATCCTCGTTTTCATGGTAAACTCCCTAAAAATTAAAAGCCTTTGAAGTTAGTTTCGGGGGTGCCTCGATATATGAATCTCTCTAGTTTGTCAAAAGCCTCAGCCGTGCAAAATTAATGCTACCGCACCTTCTTAAAACGCACGATTTCCTCTCATATCCGCCTGACTAAGTATCAGAGAGTGCCGCAAACCTAAAGGTCAAATAGCAAACCTTCACCCTCCCTCAGAGAAATATCATTTCTGGCCTGACTATTATAGTTATCGATTTGCTATTTTCGAAAAGAGCATGAGCGATCGCAATCAGGTAGACGCCATATTTGCGCCTGACGCAATGCCAAATCGTTGTGTTGCCAAAAACTATTGAGTACAAAAAACTATCTGATATATTTCAGTCTAGAAAATAGAAAAAAAATTCTTGAATAATTTCACAACAGGCAATAAAGGAATTTAGAAATAACAAATAATCCTATAGTTTATAATTGATCAAGGTGAAGAAAAGAAATCTTAACATTGAGTAACTTGATAGATGACTTGTTTAAAGTTTGAAACAGAAATACAAACGCGTACATATATTAAATCGACCTTTTGATGTCTCCAACATCATTTTATGAGTGAATACATATTAAGTTCAAAGAGTTTTTATAGAATGGTATGGTAAGTCTTATGAGTGCAGAGTCACTGATGTTTAACAAAAGATTTTCGCTCTAATAGAATCAGACTGAATATTGAGTGTAGGTCGTATTTTACGAATGAAAAGAATCATGCTGAAGTAGCAGTTTTTCTGCATTTGAACTTTAATAATGATTACGAAATATCTTAGAATCTTGAACCCTTTACAAAGTCATGACTACTATTTTCAATTTTTCAACAAGAAAAAAAATTAAAGAATTTTTTGGCTAAAACAGAGCACCTTGCTTAAAAGCAGCTTGTCAAATATTGCCCCCAGTCGAAACTAAAACAGTTCTTTTTCTAGAACCGAACTGCGTTTGATAGTTCTGAATCAACCATTAAATGTATCCGGTCGATGACGACTTTACTGCCGGAGGCTACAAAATATATCCCAGAATGCCACATTTCGTTTCATTCCGTGATGTTTCGCAAAGTTCAGTTTGACAATGATCAGAGTTGATGCTGTACACTTAGTTACATGACCGTCAATCTTTTGCATTGTTGCCAAATTAGTGACAATGAAGATCGTCACCATCCTGTGTACATAGGAGCTTGAGATGTACTAAGAAGTCGATTACGCTCAGACGAAGTCCTAAAACACAAAATAAATAGCCTCAGTAACTAATTTAAAACTAAACAAAACTCAAATAGAAACCAAGAAAACCCAGACCTACTCAAAGATGTAATGGGTTTGACAAAGCGTGACAATTACCAAGTTGCGTGACGTGTTAGTGCATATTAACCCTAGCACCAAAATTTTTGTTGTTCTTATAATTCTATCGGATATGACACCACGGCCTCCCGACCGCCGGAATACGGCGGAGAGTAATACAGCTGTCAATACAAAGCCCCCTGAGGGGAGGCCGGGCTAAGGGTTGAGTTTAGCCAATGTGTATTGCCCCAGGGTCGGACATTTGTCATTCATTCTCTAAGTCAGTGTGGGGAGATTTGACAAAAATTATGATTTTTGATAATAAAATATATCCCCAGGTGGGGACCTTAGGTATCATTTGACCTTATATAGTCAGCCCGAGCGTAGGGGAACTGACAGAAGAAAAATGAGAAAATGCCTAATCCCCGCCCGTTTCCCGGCCCCTCCCCCCTGGGGGCTTAACAGTGATAGGTGTATAACGAGGCATTACCGTGATGCTTTAGTAGCATTTTATTTCTCAGGGGAAATGAAGACAGTAACGAGTTGTCAATTTTTCGTGTGGCTTGTAACGTCATCCCTTACAGCTCAAATAGCACTGTAATATCGTTTCCCAATTTCAATAATCATCCGTTTTCATTCGTCTTTCTGAAAGTTGTAAGATATCGTCCAATGGCTGCCAAAAGCAATTGCTTCAAAGGCTGCAAAGATTTAGATGCCTTCTCAATATTTTTGTTACAATGGGGAGAAGTTTGTAAACTCTGCTTCACTGATTCCACGGGCTGTAAATGTATGCAAGCGACTCTACCAGCAGTCGCAGCGATGTGAAAAACTTGCAGCAGCTTTCACATTTTTTCGGCTACGGACGAATTAACAAAAACAAAAAGACAAACTGCAATACAACTTAGTTGTAAAAACTAAGTCTTACCTATTTCTTCGGCGACGATACCGAATAAAGAAAACAGCGGAGCCCAGAGCAACGGCTGCAAAATAGAGACAAAACATTTAGTTGCACATCTGCATCTCATTTTGATATCGCAGACACATTGCACAAAAACGCCTTGAAATAGTCAATTCAATTTGATGGCATGATTATTTAGCACGATTAGTACTTCTCGGTTACGTAAAATAAAGCAGCAACGCAAACAATTCCTTTCTTTTCCCAAACTTTTTCCATAAATTTAAGAAAGTCCGAGGCTTTTCCCAGTTTTCAGTTTTCACGCATAGCGACTAATTCTATTTTTACTAAACAGAATGACACTCGGATTCACGCACCCAAAATCACAAAGACAATGATTCCATATAAGGCTCCTGATGGTACACAGTCCTACAAAAAGACAATGAAATTATAGTTATTTGATGTTCAGAGCTTCAGTGTTGGTTGGAGGTGTTGCAACGACCTTGCTGTCAGAATGACTTTCTACACCAGTCAAAATAATGTGTTGTACCATAGTGCAAAACACTTAAACCTAACTTGGTCTAATCAGCTCAGCTATTAGATTACCAGCTTGTGCTGGGAATATACTTTGATGGACCAGTGAATGGTCCTGGTGAGAGAGTAAAAGATGGTCGTCTCCTTAACACTATGAAAACTGGGAATAACTTTGCCACTATGAGCCTGTTAAATAGCTTAGTAAGATCTCTGCCTTTTATCCACAGGGTCCCCGGTTCGATTCTCAGCTCTGACGAAATTTGAATATTTGTGTGACCTTCTTTTCCGCCAAAGCTTAACTCAGCTTTCCATCCTTATGAGGTCGGTAAATGAGTACCAGCTTCGGTTGGGAGCTAACCTGCGATGGATTAGTGTCCCGTCCAGGGGGAGTCGAAGACTCTCATCCGCTCAACACTACCGAAACCGGAAAAAAGCACAAGCCTAATGGGCCCCTAGGCTCGGAAAAGGATTAAGCTATGAGCCCGTTAAAGAAATACAACTTTACTGTCAGTCCCATTGTAATCAACCATCAATCCTCTTTTATGAGGGGTAGGTTGTAAATGGTAAAAAAAAAATGTGTGCTTGACTCCCTTGAGTAAAACATATGTGGATAATTTTGTGTCTTCGACGTTTTCAAGAATGTTTCCTCGGATTTTCAAGTGCTAGAATTAAGAATTTTCAGAGATTTTCGAGGATTCCCTGGTTTCTGAAAAAATCAACGGTTTTACTGGATTCCAAGGAACCCTGCTTTGATTAAAATTTCAAACTGGAAAGTAACAACACAAGCATTCCTCATCTTTCTCTCATCTTTCTTCTCAAAAGAAACTGCTTCAAAAACTTTTTTTTTTGACTGAATAAAACTCATTATCAAATCATTCAAGACTGATAAAATTTAAAACTTAAGGAGTAACAAGGTAGAACTGTAATATTTCAAACAAGTAAATAACAGTGTTTAAAAACAGTAAGCTTTTGACTCCAAGTCTAAAGAAGAACATAACTTATAAATAACTTACAATAACAGGATTGCCCCTTGGACCATGAGTCAGGTCTGGTCTGGACGCCAGACCCCAGTCGGGTCTGGCGTCCAGTAAGCTTGTTAAAACTGTCCCTTGGCCCGTGGCGTCCCTAACAAGACTCCAAGGGACAATATACGATGCAATTTAGTTAAAAAATAATGTCCCGCGTAATCATGGGATGAATCCAGTGATAAATTCCAACCTCTTTTTAACTGCCAATGGTGATCGCTTTATTGGTTTTGTTTGTAGTGACATGTTTATAGGAAATGATCTTTGGCAGAAACATAATCAAAAACAATTTTATCTTCATTTGATAGAAAGATCTTCAACTGAAATCGGTGTTCCAAAAACTGTTCCTTTAATGTATACATATAAGGTTTTGTAATATTTTCGAATGTAGATAAAGTGAATGAGAAATAAAAAAGATTTTTTGGTTGTTTGATAATATACAGTAGCTCAAAACAATTGGTAGCGTCGTCCGTTTTATCAGCTTCACAACTAACCACCACGGGTTGAGCCCGGGAAAAGATGCTAAGTTTCTTTTGGACATACTGTTTGAAAGCAGCCAAACCGTTACTTCCTTACCAGTGAGTTTTTCTTTCTTACATACAATGTTCCACATTCCTTTCCGGGGGAGGACTGACCAGCAGGGCAATACTGTTGTGTATTACACTCAATGGGGGGAAAATCCGGCCACTGTGAAGAAAATTGCAGTACAACCAAAAACTGATGCTCTTGCTTTCTTACTATACTGTAGCTCTGTTATTTTTACCATTTAACTAAAATAAAACAAAGCATCCCTAAAATTTTCAAGATTTACACCCTAATTTAAACAGCTATCAAAATCACAAATCTACCGGGGCAGCTCTAGGATAAAGTTATTTAAAAAGGTTGGCTAATCCTGGCTAATTATAGGGACCGCAGAGAGCAGGTGCTTCAGGCTAGAGCTTTCTCTTCCCCCCTTTTCTTTGTATCACAATTTATTACTTATTGTCGGCGGAATGGTTGGCGCAGTTGATAAGATCTCTAACTTCCAACAACAAGGTCCCAGGTTCGATGCCTCGGCTCTGCTGAAATTTGAACATTTATGTGACCTTCTTTTCCGCCAAAGCTTACTCAGCTTTTCATCCTTACGAGGTCGGTAAATGAGTACCAGCTTTGGCTGGGAGATAACCTGCGATGGATTAGTGTCCCATCCAGGGGGAGTTAAGGATACTCATCCGCTATATAACACTACAGAAACCGGGGATAAGCGCCGGCCTCATGGGCCACTAGGCTCGTAAAAGGATTTAGCTTTTTACTTACTTATGCTTAATAGTTTTGTGTAAATATACTTTCGAAATTATTTACTTTTCGGATACTTTGTGACGTCATTCCCGTACTTTCTACTATTGCTCAATGTGTTATTTTCTAAACACAAATAGGCGAAATGTAATCTACTTCTGAGTCCAAAATCTTTGACTCACTCTTGTCCATCTTGCAGTATTTTGAGCGTGTTTTGATACAAATTAAAGATTTGATGTCCGGGAGTGACGTCACAACCCAGTCCCACTAAAACGCGGTCGTGCACCAACAAAACGCGAACTTCAAATGCGTATAAAAAATCGAGAATACGACCGATTTCGAAAATTCTTTTTTTAAACGTCCTCATTTTCAAAACACTTTTAGAAAATAAAAAAAATCTAATGTTATAGGCACTTTGAATTATGTACACAAAGCACAGACTTGCTGTTAGATTTTTGAGAACTTACAATGAATAACACACAATGAATGTACTTACTGGACAGTAGTAGTTTTCTGGGCATTTCAAACAATGTGTTTGTCCTTGTTTAATTTGATACCAACCAGGATGGCATTTAGTACATACAGCAAACCCTGATGAGCTCTTTGAAAACCCTTTAAGCAAAATCAATATCAAGTATTGAAATAAAAGAAAAATAAAAGATCCAATATATTACTACTTATTACACAAAAATATAACATGGATAAACAAAATAAGCCTTACTAATAAACAAAAAAAGCCGTGCACACCAATTTCCTATCAGAAAATTTTTCAAAAGTCCTGAGAGAATTCTTCATTACTTTCTTGTTCCTTGAAAAAGTCAAAAACAAAATCTAATACTTATTGGATATTGGTAAAATTAAAACAAAAAATTAAAAGCCTAATTGATTACTGTACTCTACTTAATCGATTACTGTACTCTACTTAATTTTATCAAAATAAATTCCCTCACACAAGTAAAGAGAAAATCTCCAGCAAACTATACCATGGCTCTGTATCAGCTTTATCACAAGTGCACTTTTCTTCCTCGGCAATTTTAGTTTTTTATGATATTACATGGTGTTAGCTTATGTAATTTTGTCATCTTTGACTGGAATTCTCTACAATGCTTTCATTTGCTAATGCTTACTGGTGAGAATACTTTCAAAACTTGAATTTAAATCTTAAATAGCATGATCTTGGTGGAACATAATTTATAATAATCTTTGCAATCAACCAACTATAACCCTTACCAACTGCACATGGGGTGCAATTTACAGCTCCATAGCCAGCTGCTTCAGTTCCTGGGCCACAGCCAGAACAAGAGATACAACCTGTATGACTAAACCAACAATATTACTTTTTTTTCATTGGAAATAAAATTAACAAGAATATTTTTTACAGAGTTTGTACACATTATTTAATAACTTCAAAAAACCAGTTATTTCCATGGCATTTTTCTGTTTGTTTTGTTTTCCCCAGTTTCTTCAAGCTTTTCAACCATATAAAATTCAAAGAATTGTATCGAGTACAAAAAGAATGTACTATTGATACGACTTCCTATCAGTTTCTAAATTTCTACTACCAAAGTTCTTCAGTTTTTTCTATCTTTAAAACCACTGGGAGAACTTGAGTTTTGATCAGAAAATACTTAAAGAGCACTTGACTATTCATTCTTATTTGGGAAAGAAAAAATAAGTTTGCATCTCAGGGCTGTAATTTCCACCTAAATATTGGAGGAGGTGGGGGAGAGGAAGGGATGGGGGGCTAACTAACTTTGCTCATAAATGAAATTGAGTCAATTAAAAAGTTTTATACAATAGACCTTTTAAGTTTTGAATTAGTGGGTTTCATAAGGTTCCAGTTCAGTGCACATGGTGGTCAGTTATACAAAAGAATCTCATTAAAATCTAGTTTGAATCTCATTATTTGACCACCATGTGCAATTGTGTTATATCCTCATGGGACTTAGTGAAACCCAAGAATATATATAATAATAAAAATATTGGGGAGGCTTAAGCCAATCTATCTATTAACTTACTTGCAATGGCCACCATAAGGACAAGGCGCACAAATACTTTGGCCAGGAGTGGGTGCACAATTCCCTTTCTGGCAAGATCTACAGTTAGTAGCACCTTCTCCTTTAAAGGCTGTTCCTATAAAAAATAAAAAACGAATTTAAGAAACTGATTTACATTTTAGTTGACCCAAACTTACTTCAAAATTTTTATTAAAAAAATCAGGAAAGCTTTCATTACTGATGGTCCTTTTCCAGCCCTTCAGGGATCATGCCAAATTAAACCTCCTACGACCTCCCATAACCAAATCCTACCATATGCTGCTCCTCAATGAACAATAAAATTGCTTAATATTATTAGCCACCTTTTTACTCTATAGCAGACCCATAGGCTGGGCTGGTTCAGGTGGGGGGAGAGAAAGGGGGGAAGGAAAAGGAACCCCCCCCCTCCCCCACTGCCAGAGAAGGTCCACTTACTGTAAATAAGCCAGTTTAAATACAGATTTTAAAGTTTACTTAATATCTCATCTGCGAGTAACTCAAACAACATATATTTTCCAATATACTTTTCATTTTTTATCTGTTTTTGATTACCCTGTTTTAATGGCATGGCCTTACACACATTATACATTTTTGTTACTTAATAAAAATAATGTAATGATCTTCAAAACCAGCCTATTGGCCTGTATAGTATGAGTTTAACTATGAGCTACTGACCAGCAGGGCATGGTTGGCACTCCTTCGCACCAGCTCTACTGGAGAAGTGACCATCTGGACAGGGCTGGCAGTCAATACTGCCTGCAGCACTACAAGGTGAATTAAAATAGTGGTTACTATTAAGGCTTATTGTAGTTGCTTAAAACATACACATGTCAAGTAGCTTTAAAGTCATGATTGGAAAGTCAGATGAATCAGCTGCAGGTTGGCCTTAGGGAAATCTAGTTGGCCTAGTGGTTATCACCCACACCTCCCACCACTACAAACCCGAGTTTTAATCCTGGGGTTCGCACGTGGGCTGAGATTTGTTGATCTCAATCATACTCCAACGGTTTTTCTCCAGGATCTCTGGTTTTCCTCCCTCCTTAGAATCGACTTTCATGTCAAAATCTGTGCCATCAACTACTTAAACATTAGCCTTTTGCTAGGGAGATTGGGCAACAACTCCCTGCAGGTAAGGACGTTTAAAAAATAAAGTATTTATTTGAAAACTTTAACCAGCAAATAATCCAAGATTGTCATAGACTAGTTTAATACAATATGCAAAATTGTGTTATAAACTAGTTGGTACCCTCTTCCAGGGCTTTTTAGGTAAGGGGCAGTGAGAGACAAAAGGGGATGTTCAAAGCAGTCTACAAAGGAGGTATAATTACCTACTGAAGTTACCAGGAGAACAATCTTTACAGTTAACCTGTCCTTTCAGTGGCTGACTTGTTCCTGGGGGACATCTGTTACAAGCTGTTTGCTTTGTTTTGTCTTGATATTGACCAGCATGGCATTTGATACATTCTGTTTGCCCTTTTTTATTTTGATAATAACCTTTTGGGCACACTAAACACGTTTTCTGCATTCCCTTTGACTGGTATGTTGCAACTGGGCACTTGATGCATATTGTTTGTTCAGTTAAATTCTGGTATTGCCCTGCTGGGCATTTCTCGCAATTTATCTGTCCTGATTTGTTCTGATATTGCCCTGCTGGGCATTTCTTGCAATTTATCTGTTCTGATTTGTTCTGATATTGCCCTGTTGGGCATTTCTTGCAATTTATCTGTCCTAATTTGTTCTGATATTGCCCTGCTGGGCATTTCTTGCAATTTATCTGTCCTAATTTGCTCTGATATTGCCCTGCTGGGCATTCATTGCACTTTACCTGTCCTGATTTGTTCTGATATTGCCCTGCTGGGCATTCATTGCAATTTATCTGTCCTAATTTGTTCTGATATTGCCCTGCTGGGCATTTATTGCAATTTATCTGTCCTAATTTGTTCTGATATTGCCCTGCTAGGCAATAATTGCAATTTATCTGTCCTAATTTGTTCTGATATTGTCCTGCTGGGCATTCATTGCAATTTATCTGTCCT
>JAOEHV020062040.1:1448-16696 GCA_025447995.2 Isaurus tuberculatus
TCGCTATAAGATGAGAAAACGCTGTAAGGAGGCAGCGTGGCTCAGTGGTTAGGAGTCGGGGATCGGATTCCGAGTGATCTGGGTTCAAATCCCCGACTGTGACTACTGAATGGATTTCTCCTCGAATATCCCAGGGACAAATTTACCACGCTTTGTAAATAGCCAACTGGTTTGCCTCCTACAAATTGGGATTCTTAATTGGGGGAAGGGGAATTTTAACTACGGCAACTGAAAAGCCACTTTTGGGGAGTTGTCAATAAGTATTTATTTATTTAACGCTAGAAAAAAATTTTTAAAGGCAATTTCAGTCAAGCCAGGTGTGAATGGACAAAATCCTTTGTTTATTTGACTTTGTTTCCAAGGGATTACTTGCTACTTATATTTACCTCTCTGAGTTTTTATTTATCCTGATGATGGTTGCATGGAAAAATTGTTAGGAATTCTTCAAAGTATTTTTAAAGTTTTAACCATTATTAAATTATTTTAATAGAAAGTTAGCATACTGATACACTCCCGCAATCATTAGATTTTCTTAGTTAATGATAATAATAATAATAATAATAATTATAATGACATCATTTATATAGCACTTATTCTTCTTTAGCTCTAAGCGTTTTACAAGCAAATAACAGAGTTTTTAAACAGTAGAGGGTCTTATATAGTCTGCTACAGTGGCTGACATATTTGAACAACTTAGAAACACCTTCTGTGAAATATACAGACCACAACACCAGGATCACTACCCTCTTCCTCCTCTTTTCAATAAGTGTGTGGGTTCTTTTAAGTCCCTCATTAGAGAGACTAGACCTATGGTTTAACATCTTTATCCTTAGGAGAACAAAAGCAAACTTGAATTAATGCAAGTTGGCCGAGAGCACTATTTGTTCTTCTGTCATCTTTCGCCTAAGTACCCTCAGATGCAAACGAGTCACTCACCTACCATCCCCCCCTTATGAATGATTTTCAAATGTCAAGAACTGTTTGTGTTATTATTGGGCTTATAGTTATGTCATTGCTACATGATCAATGATGTATCACAAAAAACAAACCTTTTGTAGAGTCATAATGGCCCGGGGCAGAATGATTATATGCAACGTAGATTGGAATACATGAAGAAAACTTGAATGGGAGAAATGGGTAGTATGGAACTGCCGTCAAGGATGTCACGACAACAATGGGAAGTTGCAACACATTAGCAGTTGCCTTCACGCACAAATCTCCAAGATCACAGGCAAAAAAGCCATCCTTCTGAAACTGCTTGATCTCATTTTCAATGTTGCTCTCTTTGCTAATCCATTCTCTGTAGCGGTCCAAGTTGTTGGTCAGTTCATCAGCAAATAAATTTCTTAATGTAGTGGTGTCCTCTTCAACTGTCTTTCCCAAGTTATTGTTTGAAAAATGCTTTGACAAATTTGGGGTCTTCTCCAGTTTTGAAAGCTGTTTAGCAACACTCCGGAAAAAGCAGTTACCATCTCCTGTCACTTCATCCACTTTCATACCAAATGATGCCAAGTTGCTTTGTAATGTTTCCAAATTCTTGACAAGCTGTTCCTCGGCATTTAAGTTGACAACTTTGTCTCTTCCTTGTTCAGCCATGACAGATACTAAAAATGGAGAGAATGGAAAACTAGAGACATCGAACTCTTTGTTCCTGCACTGCACTCTGAATGATTTGAAAAAGTCATGAATATGGAAAATTCTCTGGATGATAAACAGGACAACATTGTCAGTATGAAGTTCCTTTTCAGATGACACAGTCTGGATGTTGCAAATTAAGTTGTCAATATTACCTGGTGCACCGCCGAGAGCATTTGTTGCTATGGAGAATTGTTTCTGTAAAGCATCTTTCAGGAGTTCATCTCGGTAAGAGATTTCTGAAATTTCTACTGGGATGATCGGTGTTACTCTCATGCTCCTGAAATGCTGACGTTTCCTTTTTCGACAATTCCAAGCACCAAGAACACAAGTTAGTACAGCAACAGCAAGTTCAGGGGTTAGGACTGAAGCACCACCTAGTGATTGGTAAAGGTGCTTTTGCATAGTTTCTCGGATCTTTTCTGTTTCTTCAACTGGAGGGACATTTGATAAACAACCAATATGAATATGGCTGCGTAAAGTTTCTATAGCACTCAAAGTCCCTTGAGGAAGACTTTGCCTCCACCTTATTAAAAACTGCTCAAGATTCCCTTCAATAACATCAGCTGAAGGAGTTGATTCTTGTCTTTCTTCTCCCAAGTCACCATCAGATCGGAATATAAGGCTAAATTCTTTAGAAAATTGCTGTGAGTTTGTAAATCCTTTTGGGAGAGTTCGTACAACTGCTTGGCAGGCATAGCTAATACTCAACCGGAATAATGCATCTGGAAAAATCTGTTCATACATACTTCTAACAAGACAGCAATCATCAACAATGACCACTTCCAGGTTCACATCATGATGAGATAGTCGTTCTTGCAGTGCCACTAACACATCAAGAACTTCTGTATGAGAATCAGATTTTGCCAAGCTCCACACCATTATTTCCCCGTATTCATTCAGACCAATGAAGACATTCTCAAATTTTTTATGTTCGCCTGAGTTACCTTCACCTCTTAAAATGCCAACGTGCTTTCCGATCTTTAAGGTGTGATCACAGATAAGAACTTTGCCTGTAACTTTACTGATTGCAATGTCATAAAGCTTCCTTTTCTTTTCAAAGTATGAAAGAAATAGCTGCATCAGCTTGTCATTGCTTGGAAATGCATAAAGGATGCTGTTGTAGTATTTGTCTTCAAGATCTTCAGAGTTTGCAACAAACTGGCCTACAGAATTCCTGTAAACAAATCTTCTGTAGTTCATGGATGCAATAGCTTCTGATATTTCTACAAAACTCTGGCCTTGGCAAACTCCAATGAGTACAAAGTCCATTAACTCAAAAGAATAACCACTTCGATGATGAAGCTCAAATGGGAAAGCTCTTGAAACTGACGCTGGTAGAGTTTCTAAGATGTCAAGAGAAGCAGAGAGAAGACGATGACCATATGCTCGAGTTCCTTCCAACTGTTTTGGGCATAAATAATAGGATTGTACAAGAAGTACATTCCCTCCAAGATCATAGATACATCTTGGATTGAAGTTGCTTTCCTTTGACAGTAGTGATGTCCAAGAGCCACATCTCAAGGGACACTTATGAACAGGACACAGAACACTTATCTTGAAGTGTCTTATGGGACACCAGATGAACACTTTAGGTATTAGCCATGCTTTAGAGTTTGGAAGGCAAATCACATTATCAAATTTTCCGTCAGTTGGGTTAGCTTCAAAGACTGCAATAAGCTCTTTCAGAATTTTTTCTTCTTCTTCACCGAGTTGTATACAGTGGACTCCCATCGTCAGAGAAAGAAGTAATAGGATGGTTGAAAAACAACCCATAACTAAAAAGAAAGTTTATTTGAGTTAGCATATTGAACATAAATAAAATGGATTGATTAAATTAAGGGAAATTGCCATATAATCAGATTCATTCCTGACACTGTTGTTATAGCCTTGAAAGTTTTATATCCTTTGTGAAACTTAGTGACCTGAGAAACTGTTACTCTTCTCTGATTTCTGTGGATGAGAGTCTTTGACTATGAGACACTCAGACCTCTTAACTCCAGATCAGATTCTGTAACTAAGGAGAGTGGCTAGTTGAATTGGCAAGAAGCACAGCTCCAAGCCCAACCCTAATGCCCCAAAAACTCACCCCAACACATCACCCCCTGGTCATTATGGTACTGGATTTCGAGACTCCAAAACTCACATGAAGCTTCAGTGCATTTGCTACTGATCTTCCCTCTGCTGTACAAGATCTTTTTATACAGCAAACTGAGAAATAAAATAATTCCATATGATAAAGAAACAAAAAACTTCTAGTCAAGAGGTTTAGTAAAGCTGCAGAATATCGTAATCAAGTTTTCATCCATACAATCAGGCTAGAGAATGGCATAGACCTTATTTGAGAGTTTTATAGGTCACTGGTCTGGTGAAAAGTGCTTGTTATTATTATTGTTAGATTTAAAACCATGTGTCAAATCACGTGATATGGGAGGTCCCGACACACTAATCCATTGTAGGTTAGGAGTAGAAAGTAAAATATTATTTTTTTATTAAAAATATATCTTAAAAATGCCCCTATAATCAATTTGGCGTGACTAAATATTTATTTGATGTTTCAGTAGGTTGGTTTCTGTTGGGGGATAGGGTTAAACTAGCCCTTGTTGACATTGAAAAATTCATTTAGAGTTATCAATGGCTTATATGCTGGGTAACAATTGGTGGGTATTACACACAGGCATGCATTTGAAATTATAATTTTTAACCTCTTTAGACAACTTTGGCTAAGCAGTTATTTTATAATCAGTTAACATGGAATGAGACAATTTTACTCCACCGACTACCCCTAACTCCCAGAGTTATCTCTACACTCGAGTTGTAATGGTTGCATCATCATCATCAATCCAATTTTGATCCGGGTTTATCCCCGTAAACGGGGGTGGCCAGATTTACCCTACTTTGGCTGCAATCTCCCCAACTCCCACTCTCCATCTCGCTCAATTCATGGCATCCTTTTTCTCCAAATGCATGTAAACATTTTATTATTACCATAGATCGTATGAAAAAGCAGCTCTGCCCAAGAGATTATAGGGGATGGGGATAACATAAATTATCTCTTTAGATAACTCACCCCCCAAGAATAGCACCTTAGAAGGGTAATATTTTGGGAAGATTAACCCTTTCAGCCCCAAACATGACATGTGATGTGTTGTTAAGTTCTCTTAACCTCGCTCCATCATTTCTTTCTAAACAAGTTGGGAGAAATATGTAATTCATCTTGGAGACTACTGTGTGCGATCAGCTCCTTATTTCTCCTAACAAAACAACTGATTTTGAATTGATATTGTAAGAAGATAGATGCTGATAAATTGGCTTGGGCTGAAAGGGTTGAAAACACAAAGTTTTGAAGGGCCAGTGAAGAGAAATTGTATTGCCATTGCCCAAGGCAGTTTTTAACATCTCACTTTCATGTGGGAAGAAGCATTAAAAGTAATAGATCTTGGGATGAGAATTTGTTAACTGATCAGGTAAATATCCAGTGAAAAATAAAATAAACCAAATTTACAGTTTCAATAAAAATAATTGCTATCTACTAGTTTCAGATTATTTTAGGACCGTTTGAAACATTCACTTTTTTGCATTTTTTGAGTTTATGACTTGAAAATTTATCAACTTTTTAGTTTTTTTTTTTTAAAACCTACAAATTTTGGATACACTATTGCACTTTTGGTGTCAAACTTTTTAAATTATTTTAATCTCTCATAAACTTTTACTTTGTGGAAGAGTTGAGTATCGCTAAGTTACTATAAAAATAAAAATCACTAACACTAATTTGTGTCTACTCTTCCTATTGAAGGTTCAACAATCAAACTCCTAGTCTGGCTCTCCACCTATATTCTCTCAAACTAGGTATAGAATCATAATTTATGAAATGAAAATGTGCTTCGCTTTCCTAGTTTTTACATTAACAGTTCCAAACTTAAAACAGTCAAAAAACGTACCTTAATTTCACTATTCCATTTAAGTGCTAAATTATGCTTTTGAGGTCAGCCAAATATTGTGCAGCAGCTTGATGCTACTCTTAAAAAAAATTTCTTGCAAAATTACGCATGTAGTATTTGGTTGCCAGGGATAAAAGTTACAATTTGTATTGAAGGTTTGTGCTTCCTTTAGTGCTATCTGCGATCTACAATGAATGCACTAAATTAACAAGGCAATCAAAATCAGATATAGAACTATTTTATAACCAGAAATACAAAATAATATATACACACAAATAAGAATTGTGGATTCGTGTATGGCGAATCCCAAAACACAAAACACATCCTTAATTTTGCAGCAAATATTTGCTGCGAGATTTCAAAGATCAGTTAAAGAATTAAGCTCCGATAAAATAAAGTTAAAAATATCTCTGGTAGTCAAGTTGAATGGCTCGTTCATCGCCTGCACACATTTTCGGCTTTGCAAACAAACACGTGTTAACCAAGCGAATAAACTGTTTACTATTATATTAACGGCGAAGTTAATTCAACTCGTAAATACAAACGACTTGCAATGCTCGTTCAAAACAATAATATGCATTCTGTAACGGACAAAAAAACTGGGAAAACAACTCACTCCAATGTTTTACATGGGAAGACGTTGTGTTAACACTAACGAAGGAGAAGGAACTTTTAGAGCAACGAAAGTTTGCATATATGAAGTGCTGCCTAAAAACCTGCGTTTTACGGCTAAATATTCCTTACCTGTAGCAGTTTTACTAATGCAGATATTTTACAAACAGTTTTTATTCCGCAAATGTAAAGAAAACACTTCGTAAAATGAGGAAAAAAGCTCCAAAACGAGATGAATTTTTATTGCCTCAATTCCGCCATATTATCCCGCTCAAACATACCGGGGGAGCCTCGTTGTGAAGTAAAGGGCGGACTCTCTTTTGGAAATCTGGTGACTAATTTCATGATCAAGAAATATAAAGCCCTCGATCAAATCCCTTCGGGAATACGTGAAATTAGCAATGTTCCTTAACTGAAGACACATAAAACTCAAAAATATCAAATTTAAAATCCGTCTCATCGGCGTAATGCCTCTATCAAAGGCCATAGCTAGCGGAAGGGAAAGGGGCCGGCAGTTGCCCCCCCCCCCCCCCCCAAAATTATTTTAAAAGAAATTTTCTTTTTCTGAAGTATTAGGCAGAAAACCTGAAATTTGCTGAAATTACCTTGTTAGTTTAAAACTTTTCACAACCAATCGCTCGTCTTTATGACACAGGGGACAAGGGGGGCAGCAATATACAATATATCGTTTCCACTTCCTGTAGTTTCTTACGTCTTTGGTATAAATATGCTTAGAAAAACCCTGGAATTGGTGGGATTGGTGTACAAGATACTCCCCCAGATCTTTCTCGGGTATAATAAGAAACTGCTGTGGTCGCCCTTGAAGCATCTGAACTGAAAGTAGCCTGATAGGCAAACATGAATTCAAGTCAACATGAGTTTCAAATTGCCCCTCCAGTCAAAAACTTCTAGCCACGGCCTTGCCATCAAAGTTAAGTAGCCTGTGTAGTAAACCCAAATGGGGGAGGGGGGGGTTTAGGGTAGCAAAATTTTAAAATAGAAAGAAAGAAGATGGGGACTGGGGAGAAGAAAAACCCTTTCCCCTCCACAGTCTCCCTCTTCTTTTTTCTGTGACAACAACATGCAGGAAACTATGATTGGCAAAAATATTGGGGGAATATAGATCCTTTAGGCCCCCTGCCCCCCCCCCTTCCCTCTGCAGCCCCTGCTAATGCTAACTAAGAACTTCAGCCCTATTAACCCTCAGTCCATTCATAATCAAAGTACAGTTTTATATAAAAAATAATAATATGATGGGGTTGATCAAAAAAGTTTTCCTGATGTTAATTTTACTCCCCCCCCTTCCAAACCGCTCACCTTCAGAATCATCAGAACGGACCCTAAAGATGGAGAATAAAGTTAACAGATTTCAAAAATTCATTTTTCGGTGCATTTAGGAACGTTTAGCCTTTGTGAAAAATTAACTAGTAAGGCTTTTTTAACGTGGAGGATAGTACGAGAGATAGAGCATAGGCTAGAATTTTGTGCCCCCCCCCCCTTTCTAAGTTTCCGGATCCGCGCCTGTATTCCGCAATTAATCAGGGACAAACCATCTAAAGTAAAAAGATTATCATATAAACTCTTGGTCTTTGGCCATCGTAGCTTAACTAGAAATATTACACAAACAGCGGTGATAATCATTTTAAAAACATGTATGTTGAGTAGTATACGAAACGTTAAGTTTAAAATGCATGTTTTTAAAATAATTATCACCGGTGTTTGTGTAATATTTCTAGTTAATCTAAAAAGATGTTAAGAAAAGCTCTTTCACGCTGGTACCTTGCTCAATACTCGTGAAACGTTATCTCTTTGTTAATCTATTGAACTATTTTATAAGTTTTCTGACGTAACTTAAGAGCCACAATATTAGTTTATCCAGAAATGCCCCTCTCCTCTCCTTCCCATATACAAGCTCACTTTTTTTTCTCTATTTTTTAACCCTTTCAACACTAAACACAACATGTGATGTGTTACTAAGTTCTCTTAACCTGGCTCCATACTTTCCTTCTAAACAAGTTGGGAGACATATGTAATTCATCTTGGAGAGACTGTTGTGTGCGATCAGCTCCATATTTCTCCTAACAAAACAACTGATTTTGTAATGGTATTGTAAGGAGAAGATAGATGCTGATGATTGACTTGGACTGAAAGGGTTAAGTGATGTAATATGTGTTTTCTTTCTTTGTAAACTTTATGTAATATGGTTTGGAGAAATAAATAAAATGGAATGAAAAATAACTATATATTGGATAGTAAGGAAATTTCATCAAATTCAGGATTAAAAACAAGAGATGCGAACCCGCAATCCCTGCGGTTCCGGAGCCGAACGCCCACTGAGCATGAGGTATGAATAAAAGGCTGTCACGTTCAACTTTTATCGCCCGCGTTAAACTATGTGTTTTCAGCGGCCATTGCCCAGAGTGATCTCAAGATGGCGGACACCTTTGATTTATTTAGACGCTTAAGTGCAGGAGCAAAATTTGATCACAAAAAATACAAAGAAGACTTGGAAAAGTTCAAGGTATGTAATTGGTAGTCGATAGCTCAATTAAGGGGTGATATTCAATAGATATGAATAACGTCCACGTGGGCAATCTCAGTTGCAAAGACTTTAGTGTGTGTGAAACCTTAGACTGCGTTTTTAGATATGCTCATTGCTATTCCATGCTCCTTCTTTCATTCAGTAAAACAATTTGTCTATTGGGTGACTCTCGGGGCAGGAACTTTGGCAGCGGCGAAGTTTTTCATTATCTTAATCTTAAGTTTTTTACTTTTATTTATCAGATATAGTTTTAATGCATTCGTAGTATTTTCTTGCATTGCATTTGGTTGGCGGATGGGGTTTGGAACATACTATTGCAAATATCATTTGAAATATATAGATCATTACATAGTACTCATAGTATTTTTACATTTCTTACAATTATTTTTTATAATTATGTTTATTAGGTACTATTGTACTTGATAGATACACCCTTAGTTGTAGTTTGTTTTAACTATTTTGTTATAGTGTCCCTGATTTCTAAGCTACTTGTTGCTAGCTGGAAGACTTAGACACTTAAATAAAGTTGTTGACTGATTGTTGATTGACTGATCTTAGAGCCACTATCACTATCGTTATTATACAAGTCTAAATTTCTCTGGGAACCCAAACTCTGAGTTCAAAGTGCTTATCCTGTACCCAATAATCCTAAAAGAAGACATGTGTCACACGCTTCATCCACACCAAGAATTTATCACTCAAGGCAGTTCTTCCAATATGTACAAAAACAGTTTCTTCGCCTATTCCTCAAAACAATGAAAGTCTCGTCTACTGGGAGGAAATGCTTGCTAGTTTCAAGTACAGTACTTGCAGTCATTATGAAATAAAAGTCTTTCATGAGTCATTTTACAAATTTCAGTTAGTTCTTTAATGACAACATGTTGTTATGTTTTGGGTATATATTTATTATAATTATAATATAAACATGAGGCTAAAAATAAAGAATGTAATATTTTTTAAGATAGAAAGATCTAGTTATTATTTGAAGTGCTGCATCACCACTTTGACATAATTATATACTGTACAGTAAATCAAAGAAGCTTTTCAACAAACTTTCATTTTTTTTGTAGCCAGCACAAGCAATAAAACATGAGCTGGGAGACAAAACTGTGTCAGAAGCTCTGGATTTCTTTGGTACCTGTAATAGTCATTTAGAAGAGAAGAAAGAGATCACAAAAAAAAACAAAGTAAAAAGGAGACATTCTGAAATAAATTCAGACAAAGACAAGGAGGATACTGAATGCAGTTTATCAGTTACAGAAAAGATAAAGAAGAAAAGGAAAAAGAGCGAAAAAGGTATGAATTTGTACCACTAGTTGTTATTTTTTCCTAGCTATGCAAGGGTGAATCCGGGAATTTTTGAATGGGGGACCCAAACTTTGACTCAGAAAACTACTACTACTAGTATCCATTTATAGTCATCGGACACGTCAAGCATGTGTGTGACTTGCAGCTTTCACCAAAGATCTCCACTTTACTCTGTCTCCAGCCATATCTTCTGTCATATTCAGTCTCTTCAGGTCATCATCGATTAACTCCTTCCAAGTCTTCCTTGGTTGTCCACGGCTCCTTGATCCCTGTACTTCCAGAGAGGTGCACTTGTTGATCCACGAGTCAGATCGTTTCACAAGCCCAAACCATCGAAGCCTGTTATATCTGAGAACACTGTCCAAGGGTTTCAGGTTCAGCAACTCCAGAAGTACAGTAGTATTGACTCTGGTACCCCTTTTCACATGACACATTCAAAGGAGCATGGCTCTTTCATTGCGCAGCAAACGTTGAAGATCTGCACAACAGAGTGCCCAGCATTCTGAGCCATATAACATTGTGCTCCGTACACAGCTGCTATAGAGCTTACCACATGTGTGTAGTGAGATCACTTTACTAGTCAACAAAGACAGGAGTTCTCTAAACTCCCCCCAGGCGGAACATACTCTAATGACTGTGGCAAGGTCACATCCTCCACCAGGGCAGATGTCATCACCAAGATAGACAAAGCTGTTCACAACCTGTAGCATAACACCAGCCAATACTACCTCTTTACACGGTCTCACATCAACTGGACAAGCCTCTCCAAGACACTTTTTACATTTGAACGAGGTGTTCACACTATGTCAGAAACTTTTTTCAGCAAATTGTTACTTTTCCTTGCAATTCTGTCACTCTTGCCAACAATCCCTGAAAGACCTAAAACACAGGCAGCCCAGATGTATATTTCAAGTTGAAAAGGTTGTCTCAAAAATAAGAAACTTTGCATGAAAATTTTTTCATTTCTTTCTTTTATCTTGTAAAAAGTATTCATGTTACAAAATAAAATGGAAATAAACATACCTTGAGGTTTGAGAAGTTGATGTTACAAGTGTTTTGGGGTCAGAAGGGAAGATTTGATGTGGTAGGAAACTTCAACACAAAATGGTTGACCCACCTGAAGAAAATCTGGCCAAAAATCTTTCATTCACCATTTGAAGCCTTAGTTTTGCCATCACAAGAAGCCAAATTATTTCTGTAACTATCTTGCTAATGGTTGTTCATTATAATTACTTTTCAGACAATGATGAACTTCAAAACTTTGTCTATTTTTCAAACATTTCATCTTGATATGCTGGCAGACAACATCCAAGTCATCTAATTAAATATTCAAACTGTCAAACAAAATTTATTACTTACTAGAGGAGGCAGTAGCAAACTGCTCATAATTTTTAGTACAGAATCAACGAGAAAAATGTTGACTGGTTTGCTGCTGCTTCCACTAGTAAAGTATAAATCAATTTTGTCACAATGGTTTGAATATTTATTTTATCTGTTGTTTAAGGACAACCTGTAGCCATGTTGAATTTTCTTAGAAAGCAGAGATGATCACATGTATTGTTTAACCCTGGTCAGACAAAACTGCTTTGTGAGCAGAGGCAAGTGACTATACGAAGGTATACCGCCAAAAACATTTCATTGTGGAATATGCCTGGAATTTAGATAGCTGGCAAAATGTATTAATGGCTTTTCATAAAAAACAAGTCATTTTTTGTTCTACATTTTTTTTTGTTTAGGATCTTCAGAACAAGATGACAATGATTTTAATAATAGTGACTCTGCAGTTCAATTATTTGCTGGACAAAGCAAAGTGTCAGTTAGTGAGAGTAAAAATGTCCATGTGGAAAAAGTTGCTGAGCTCCATCAAGAGAAGGTAAGAAAGTATGCTCTTTTACCTTTCACAAACTAGCAATCACAGTAATTTCATGGATAGATAAGAAAAATCATGTCTTGCAATTGAAAAATAATGAAACTTGCAAAAGAAAAAAGAAAAGAATTATGTTTAATGTTACCATTTCATTGTCTGATGATTACTACCATGAAATCATTTTGCCTTAGTTTAAGTTATCAAGTCTGAAAATTGTCCTCCACTGAAGTGCCAAGTCAGCTTCTCCAAAAGATCAAAAGTGCCTTGAATGGCATCAGAACAGAAGGGATGTGTCTTGAGGATCATTGGAGCACCGTCTTTACTCTAATTTAAGCGCCACTTTCGGAAATAATTTTTGTTTGTAATTTCGCCAATTGTAATTTCATTTATTCCATAAATCGTACGTTGCAATGATACTCATTAGTTTCGTGGTTTTTTTAGCATAAAATGTACTAAAACGTAAAAGCACTGCAAATTATCTGAAAGTGACAAGAATTTTGTGAATGTAAGATTTGGTTCTCAATTTGTTTTCCTTTTTGTGATGAAAAGCTATCTCATCTGGATCACAAATTAATGTTTTTTACAATCAAGAATGCCAAATGACACTAGTGCTAAAATGATTCTAATTAATAAGCACCCCTCCAATTTAAGCGCCAATCGCAATTATAATAATTTTTGTTTTTGTTCCAATTTAAGCGCCAGATGAAAAAGTCATTATTTCTTTGTGGCACCTAAATTAGAGTAAATACCGCACTCTCCGTGATGCGCTCCATAGAGTTGTGTTCCATTGAGAAGTTGTCACTAATCATTATGACTCTCAAGTTTTTGCACCCTGTTCATTACATCTATTATAATTTTATAAATTTACAAACTCAATTGTGGTGTAGTTTTATCACTTATTTTAGAATTAAACTATTTTTTAGTATTTTGTAATTTGTACCTTTAGGTTAATTTTTTTCGACATAAACACCATATTTACACTAAAGGATCTGATGTGCCTGACCCGTTAAAAGAGTTCTCTGATCTACAGAAAAGGTAATTAAGATTTACAATTAAATGCACATAATATATGAAGTAAAAAAAATCTTGATCTGTTACTAAAAGCTACCTTCTTTTAACTTAAACTTTCAGGATTTTTTTATTTTATTTTTTTCTGTGTTGTCTAATAAGAATAAATGTTAAATTGATGATGTTTGAATTTCTAACTTTTATTACTTAACTTCTTTGTGAGCTTTTTCAGAATTTTGATATTCAAGGAACTTATAACTGTGAACTTATTGAACAAAACAGGGGTAACATGGAGGCAATGTGCTCATTGGTTAGGTTGCTTGATTTACACTGTAGTTATTCACTTTTAAGCCACACCATTTTTTACCAAAATTTCAGAATATGGAAAATAAGCATTTCAAATTGGGGGTTATAGCTTAAAATTGAGTTTTCTGGAAACAAAATTTTTGACATCCAAAATTCATGACTGTAAAAAGTAATTCACAATTAAGCCACACAAAACCAACTTTTTTTTGAAAACAGGTCATTTTGTTGACCTGTGTTTATTTAAATGCAACTTTAAGATGGCGTAAGCTGTGCCAAAACATATCAAGATTAAAAACATTTTTCGTATATTTGAAAGTTATTTTAATTATCAATTGTGCTACTACGATGTTATGCAATTTCTGTTACTAAAAAACGGGGTATGGCTTAAAACTGGGTGTTTTCAAAAACAAAACCATTCATGAAGTCCCTCTCAGTCTGCTATCTTTGTCATTGTGAGGGGAAGGGTGCAGCTTAATAGCGAGTGCTTTAACACAATAACTACTGTGTGCTGTTCAAATACTATAACTGTAAATATTTGATTACTGTCTGGATTTTTTTTTGGATGATCCCTTGGACAAAAAATCAGAATTTTGAAATATTTAACCTGTTTACCTCCTTTTCTTGTTTTTTTTTTAACATGGTAATTCGTTTATCATGTTTCTAGGTAGTAGTTTAAAGCTACTACTGAATTCAAACCTTATTTTTTATGCTAGTTGAAATTGAGTGACTGTTTAATTGGCAAAGAAAAATTTGATAAATAATGTAATACTATGCAATTTTCATCAAGTTTGAATATCAAAGAAAACAACTTATACATGATGTCAGATATTCATTTGATTAAAGATTTGTATCATATAATATAGACTTTTTTATAAAAAAAATTTCGTATTAAATAAAAGAATTTTCAAATCACTCTCTTTTTTCCAAAGGTTTAGTTTTTCTAACTGTTTGATGAGTAACATCAGAGACATGGGCTATACTTGCCCAACCCCAGTTCAGATGCAAGCTGTTCCTCTTATGCTGAGTGTAAGTCTGTTTGCTTTTTTAATTTCTTTTACAATTCATCAAAATGATTTGTCTTTATAGCTGAGAGCAATGGTATATTAAGGGAATAAAACAGCATCGCGCGTGTTTCTAGACAAGTTTAGAAAATGGTTATGACGTAAGAGGGCACGAGAAAAGTGTTGAGAGAAAACGAGGCGAAGCCGAGTTTTTTCTCTGCTTTTCGAGTGCCCTCTTACGTTATAACCATTTTCTAAACTTGTCTAGAAACACAAGCAATGCTGTTTTATCCCTTTTAGAAAATAACTATAGAGAAAGATGTCAGGAAATCTTGAGCTGACGTCAAATCCATTTTCTATTCTCTCATAGAAAATGGATTTGTAACCAATCAGAGCACGCGTTACATCAGGATTGTTTTCTAAATGCTATATAAAATGATTATCAATTAAAATGTCTGTAAATGATGATAGTCTGACTCATAAAGCCATTATCAAAGACCGCCACTGCTTCCTGTTTTTGTTTTATTTTTTTCAAGCTCTCCTTTTCTCACTCCATCCTTCAATTTCAACTCTGCTCTCAAGATTCTGCTGTTTCCAAGCTAGGTCAGAAAAACAAATGTTGTTGGGTATAATTATATGATTTTTGTTGTTTCTGCTGTCATGACTTTGGTTTTGGCACGTGGTTTCTATAATAGGATAGAATTGTTGAGCCTATGCCCAAACCCCAACCTGGAGGCTCGGCTGTCAGTGTCTGGCTCTCACCCTAGACCAGTCAAGCATAGTTAAACCTGCTGGAAACATTAGTCTTTAGGGCTCCCTGCAGAGTCCCAGGGTTCCTAGAGCCATTGTAGATTCTAAATCACATAGAAAAATATAGTCGTTATTTTTTTTGTTTTTATAAATTGGCATATAAATTTTATTCATTTGATTTCAAGTTGTACCATGATTATTTAGCATTGAATTTCATGCTGTGAGGGACTGGTTATTATTTATCAAGGGGGTAGGGGCTGGTGGAAATAGGGGGTGGG
>JAOEHV020062134.1:0-11680 GCA_025447995.2 Isaurus tuberculatus
AGGGAGAAAAGCTGGGGGGGGGGGGGGAGTTGTTTTTTTAGAGAAATTTGAATGCTGTGAATTTTAGGGATGTTAAAAAATTTTTTTGGAGTTAACATTTGATGGACGAATACCAAACCGTCAGCCAACCAAAGGTACACCTTCCATCTGTTTGGAGCCACGGTTTGGTAACCGTCCTCAAACTTTTTCCTTTCCAAATCCTCCTTTACTTCTTTCTACCAAATGCCTAAATTGTGACTGTAATGCCCCCTTAAGCATCTTAAAGGGCTGATCGTGGAAATGGAGTCGTAAAATGTGAATTTTACAGTTATAAGCTTTGCAGCTCAATGTGTCTTCGGCACTTACCATTTTAAACCAAATTTCTTTCTCATGAATACGAACATTTTATATTTTAGGATCATTTTAGTCAGAAAAGCTCAAAAAATATTCAAGAACAATGAGGCTTGTTCTGAAAATTAAACGTTCTTATTTAAAAACAAATTATAATTCTTACAGCTTTTTTTCTTGCTCTTTTGTTCCATAGCCATTATGTTTTATAATGCATTCTAATTCTCTATATATGTTCATTGTTAGTTACATTTCCCTTGTTACTAAATTTTACAGGCACTGGTGAAAGCAAAGGTTTGCCAAAACATATATCCGAAAAGTTTTAGAAATGATATTTGTTAGAATCAAGTGTATTACAGTATTCATTATAATTAGACGGATGTAAACAGGAACCGTTGTAGAATCGATCTCACGCTTTTCGCAAAAAGGAAAGATTTAAGTTTTATTCGGAAAGTAAAATTCATTCCATGAGTAAAATTAGTAGTCCACTTTTTGACATCAGCATATTATAATTTTCAAGACTAAGGTGATAATTCATGCAATGTATTTTTAAAAAAGAAAATAACTTTTTCTTTGCTTATCTAGACAACTAGATATTCAAAGACAATGCACGAATTATTACCTTGGCTTAAAAATGGCGACATCTCGATGCCGAAACGACGACTCTTAACATTATTTTCCCTGTTTATTCTTTAGTAAAGAATTTTTGACTAAAACTTTGAATTAAAGTTAAGAAGAAATATATATGATTCCATTTTAGTTTCTGTGATTTAACAGGCAAAGCTTAAGCCTGTACATGTAACTGAAATTTTATCCTCGAAGTACTTCTAATATTGATTCTTAATTTTGTCCAAGCTGAGGCTCAAATATATATTCTTTATTCTTATATATCATGTATATGATCATGAAACAGAGAGATTAGCATGTATACAGGTAGCAAAATACAGCATGAACAGAAAACTGTAAGTAGGAATTTCTATATTCAACAGTAAACTTCATCTGGTCTTTCGCCGAAATAACTGTATCATTACACAAATGTCGGAATTTAAGATACACGCGCTTTTTTAATAAGAACCAGTAACTTTCGACTGAGGCTGGGCTGTTCTTAACTTATTGGCAATTTCAGCCTCAAATTGTTCTTATTTCCTGATATTTTCAAACAGTGGATTAGTTGCTCGGAATAATAAAAAGGCGCTAAGAAATACGTGTTTGTTATTGTTTCATCCAGCGGTATACAACAAAATCTTGGAACTGTCAATACAGCATCCGCGAACGTGTCGAGCTTGCTTATCATCTTCTTTAAAATTCTTAAATTTGGCTAATTGAAATTTCAGACTGGTGATTGTTCTTAGCTTGTTCTTAATTTTTGGCTTTCAGGCTGTGTGTTTTATAAAGTTTGTTCTTATAAAAAAAAGCGTGTACAGTTTAAAATGTTTTTGAAGGTACTTATAAAATCAAGAAAACGGAGACTGAATTTAGGTAAAATGATAATCCGCAGATTTCAACGACAATTCAACAATAGCTCGCGCAACAACGCAGTAACTAACACAAAATATTTTTTAAAACCCCGATATGAACACAGACCTCGTTATAATATAAGCATTTCTCGACTCGAATTGATGAAAATAAACTCGGAACACAATGTATAATGGCCAGAATATATAATTTTTAGAAATACAAAAACTTTTTCTGTTTGCTTTTCAGGTTTCAGTTTCTAGGGCCAAATTACCATTAAAATAGCTAAACAATCAAAGTTTGTTGAATAGGAACGACATTAGCAATATTTCAAATAGCTACAGTTTTCAAAAATGACTGTAAACTTGCTCCGTCACTGATTAATATCAAAACCTCTTTCATATTCTGAATTGTCTTCTTGTTTGATATTTGCTAAACGGCTTTCAAAGGAAAACATATTTAGCATATCTAGCAAATGAGGGTATGTCATTTCCTTGTATAAATACAGTGTGAAGAGAAATTAAGAATAGAAAACTAACATAATCAAGTAATTTAAAAACATAAATAGAACTGGCGACGCGCGGGCGCCGGTTGTAAATAAACCTCTCATAAGAGCACAAACAGAACTTTGAAAAACATCGTGGAGGGCAGCAAAATTAGGTCACCAAATGCTGTGTAGAAAAACACATTTCTCACGTAATACTGTTTCTGCTCTAACCAAACTCAATCGTAGAAAAAGAAACACAAATTCCAAACCAGTCGGCCGAACGTGTCAGAGATAATGAATTTGTGACAGAAGTCTTTTCAATTCGAGAGGTGTGCGATAATTGTTAGTGAGTGATGGAGGTAATTTCTCGAGTGCAAAAAGATATCTGCTTATCGAGACCTGGCTGTTAACAACTTCAAGAGAGATTAAGAAAACTATTAGGCCCACGGCTAACCTTCTCCTATTCTTCAGAGACACTCTCCCTGTCGGTTTCGATCAAATCTGCCGGCATGATTCTCGGATTTTCAATCCATCCTGTAATTAGAATTTGAAAAACAAGCGTATTGCGCCTCGCGGGAGGCTAGTTTTCATCTCTTGTCCGCAAAACCCCCTAAAATACCCCAAAT
Source organism: Isaurus tuberculatus (assembly GCA_025447995.2). Classification (NCBI taxonomy): domain Eukaryota; kingdom Metazoa; phylum Cnidaria; class Anthozoa; order Zoantharia; family Zoanthidae; genus Isaurus; species Isaurus tuberculatus. The sequence continues at coordinate 2,896 of JAOEHV020062134.1, forward strand.
AGTACAAATTCAACATAAGCGTTCTTGGGGATATCAGTGGGACAAGTCTTTTGTGAACCGGAGACGCCGCGTCGCCGAGTTGCAAACAATCCATACAGATCTTCAGCGTTTTTGGAGCCTGGGTGCCGGTAAAAACTCATTTCCGGCGTTCAAAAACACTCGAAATTGGTCACACAACTATATCATTTGTTGTTACACGCAAGCAAAATACCAGATTTTTTGCTTCGAAGCCTAAAATTCATGCTTTGGTGTCAAGCAGAGATTCTTTTTGATAATAAACAAACTCGAAACAGAAAAAAGAATTCACGCCATGTTATTAGAATTTGAAATGCATATGGTCAGAGTTCCATTGTAACTCCGGCGCCAGCTAGACTGGCTCAGAAAGCAGGTTTTCTCTCCCGGGGAGAATAAATGGAATGAATAAAAATGAATATCAGTTTGTGTGACACTCTTTGAATGATTTCTGTCGTTTCGTTTAGTTTCTTTATGAATTAACAACTCGAATAATAGTACTAAAGCCCCATAACAAGTTTTTAATTTTTGAATAAGACGAAACGAAGTTAAATCAAATCGCTGTTGCGAGCGACTTTCTCACTGAGTATTTCATTGATATCTCGATTCGAAACAACATTGTAGATGACGTCATCTTTAGTGTAAATTTCTATTAATCTAATTACACATTTAATAATGGTTGAGGTGTCAATCAAAGCACTGCGGGCCCCCACGTGCACTTCTGTTGCAGACAGAGTGTCGCCACCAACCCCAGTTTATCTCAAATCCCGCGTCAGCGCGACTCCATGTAAAAAGCTTTCCCAGCGCTCAAAACATTTTCTGTCAAAATAAGATCTTGTAGGATTAAATGAGAAGGATTAAGACATTCAACCGGCTTTAGAAGATTTTCTTTTCGGACATATATTTGCAACCGAAAAACCCCCTACATTGGCCACAAGATATACAGCATGATAATGGAGTGTCGACTCGGTTAGTATCCGGAGATATTAACCAACATCCAGCTGGTCGGGCAGGTAGGGAGAGTAGAGACGTTGATCAATATTTATAGGACAGCTAAGAGGGGAAAAATTGACTCAAGTGGACACTTTGTAACTTTTTTTATTCCATCTCTTTCACTTTTAGGAGCTGAGCGTGTGAAACGGACGGAAGTGAATGCAAGGAAATTACTACAAGAAATTATTTAGTCTGTGGTATATCAAGAAAATTAATAACAGGGTCCTGTTGGGTTGGACTCCTACCGAGTTTTGCCTCATCTCAACTCTGTGAGCGTGTTTACGTTACGGCAGTGTTCATACCACTCCACTAACCATCATGGACCAGCCGAGAAAGAGGCACAGAGAATCTTCAGTATACGAAGAACTCGAAATTTTTCATTCTGACAGCAAGAAAATTAAATGCCATCAGCCGTTATCTTTACTGGATTTGAGCGCACGATGTGTGGCAGTAAATATTCCTTTTCAGCGTGTCGAAGAAAACATTTCGCGCATCCCAGAACCAGTTCAACTTCGAATCGGCTACTGGTCCTTTCCAAGAAACGAGAAAGAAATCTGTATGTATTCATCACTTCACGCGGCAGTTTGTCACAGCGATTTAAAGAAATTGCCTTTTCAGAGAGGTTTATGGCTTTTGGAGAAAAATTCTGTGAGAGATGTGCTTCAAGTTGGTAAGTTATTTTTTAAAAATATTTCGATCTCCCGTACTTGCTCTGTCAGTCACAAACATAAACATTGCAAAATCTGGTGAGCGCAAGAGAGCGTTACACTTTTGATAACAGGAAGTAGAATATTTTTTCACAAAATTCGTGTTGAGATTGATTCATTTTGAAAGTAATATTTTTAAAGAACATTTTTGTTGTTTTAAGAAGAGAAAATAAAAAGTTTAGGTGAAAATTAGGTGTTTTTTCACCCAGCAGAGAAGTAGCGCCATAGTGTCGGCGGTATTGTTCTAATATGTAAAATATACTCTCGCTATCTATTTCTGCTGAGAGCGTTCCGAATTTCCAATGGAAATTATAATCGGCTTGAGTCAAACAAGTCACATGCTAGCCACAGTGAAATTAATTTAAAAAAGACCTATGTTTGAGTATAAACTTTATTTAGATGTGGTTTTCCAAAACTACTCAATATATATTCATTGGCTTTCTCTAAGGTACCTTTTTTGCCTTGTGTGACCTAACAATTGTCAATTTTTTCTCGTTTTCTATCGCTAATCTTGATTCTTGACTTCAATCTAAACCACATAGTTTTAAAAATATTTTTCTGATGTACTTGGATCGGAGTTATTTTTGCTGGCGTTTTTTTTTCTTATAAAAGTTATAATCCTTTTTTTTAACTTTCTTTATTGTACCTACCAACTTTTAACGCGAACAAATAGTGATTTTTCTGTAAATGCCGTATCTAGACTTAGCTAAAGAATAAATACCTTTGAGGATTGATTTTATTTCAAAGTTTAAATCAGATAATTTTGTCGTCTTAGCCTAACAGGAAAATACAGACCTCTGAAATGTCAAGTGTTGTAAATTCTATTGGATCGAGTTCAGAACGCTTTCACTGCCAAATTTGTCCGAAGAAAGAATAAAACACTATAAGCGATAAAAAAGTAGCTTTCTGTCAAAAGGCGTCGCAAAAACAAAATATAGTTTTTGTTTTATTTAGTAACTCTCTTAGCTTGCAGTGCATGCCACACCGGTTATTTGTGTGAGGTAGTAAGGAAACATTTGCACGCAGAGATGAGAATAAAAGATTTTTGTAACAGGAAATTTCATGCAATTCATTTTACAGCAAGGAGTCCATCTCATACGAAAAAGTTAAAAACAAAATTTTCAGCTTTTTCTTTCTGTCTGAACTTTTAAATCGAATTTCTTTTTAACCGGTGGCTTGCTAACAAGTTTGTCTTGATAGGCAGTTCGGCGTAGGACACTTTTCAAAAGATTTAGCTAGGGGACTTTAAGGTTCTCTCGCAAAAATTTTAACGCTTTAGAATTGAATTTAGCTATAAAAGCAATGATGGTCTCGGTTTTCTTCAAATAAATGTGGTTTTAAGCAGCAGTAAACTTCCAAAGTCTAGGTCTAAAAGTTTTGTCTTCGGATAATCAACATTTGCCATTTTCTGTTTTCTTAAGGCGTGACATACGCGCTTTCTGAACAACTTTAAAACTGCTTTAGGAAAACCTAAAAATCATAAAAAAATATTTCTAATTTTCTAGTTTTCTAAATTCTATTTTTTTGCCTGAAAAATCATCCCCTTAACTTCTCAATTTTTCAATTCAGGGCTACCTTATGATCTCTTGTTTTAATCTCTTGTCTACTTAAACTCCACGAAAAAATTCTTCTTTCAAAAAAGTAGTTTTTTAAAAGAATTTATTTCTAGTTAAAGCACAAACGACTGCGAGAGAAATTTCGTTTAAGCGCCGTTCTAAACTGAAAAATTGTTATCCAGAGACAACCAAGGCGGGAATGTTAACCAAAAATGCTGAACGAACCCGTTCAAACTTTATGCGATTCGTTTTTAAGAGTTTTGTTTCTTTATGCACTAATTTTATTATTTTTTCATTTCTTTCGTTAACCTGTACTTTAAAGACGGTAAAAACTAATAGGTAATCTAAAGTTTCGAGATTCTTCTATCTAAGTTAAAAAGCACAGCATGAAGAATGCGTCTTGCATGGTTCCTAGCGACTAAGGCGTCTTCACATTCCTTCTTATTTGTAATTTAAACGAACACACAAAAAAAGACGCAAAAGTTACATTTTGTTGATGTTGTCATTTTGTCGATTAGATAAAAAAAAAAACGATATATTGATCTTCAAAGTTGTATAAAAAAGTAGATTTTTTTGGCTCTAGTTTTCTCTTTTGGAAAAGCAAATGGCGAAAAGAAATTAGTATTAATTTCCATACTATGTCTATAGTAATTTGTAACCTTGGTTTTTTACTTTGTCCAAGTTGTTTAAAGAAGACTTAAAAATAATTGAAAGCTTTTTACAAGGTTCTATTTTTAGTTATCTTTGACGCGGATTTAAGCATGCTCTTTTAACCACTTTAAAATTTATGGACTCTTTGAAATCAATTCATTGGCGTTCCGACAGAACCGTTTGTGTGTCAACAGTAAATTGCCTGTAATTCTTGGCCACTTAAGCCAGCCGAACATTGTTAAAGCGTTTTGTCTTTTCAAATATATGCAAATCAGCTTAGGTCTTTAATTCGTATGGTTCTAATAGCACGTTGGAGTCGCAATGACAAAGGCCTAGAAATCATTATGAGATATTAGTAGATTGTCTGCCTAATACTAATAGAATCTGAGCAGTTACTCCACTATTGTTAATGCTAAACTTTATGCTTATCGCAAATGTACGTTGTAAAATATATGGACTCACACATAGTTGTTAATCATCGAATTCAGGACTTTGGGAGATCTAAAATAAGTACATTACATTACAACCGAATTCTTTCATAAACGGAGAATAGTTGATTCTAATTCGCATACATGGCCTTGATTTGCGTGCAGTTAGACACCCAACTATTGAATATTATAGTGGCAAAATAATTTTGATTGCACAAAAGATTTACCCTTTTAAGCAGACCTTTTGTTGTTTTTTTTGACTAGCAAATAGGTCAAATATAATGACAAATAACAGAAAACTGATCAGTTTTGGTTGTTTTTAGATAGCAATTTTGACTCAAATAAAAGCTCAAAGTTTCTTGACTTCGCACGGAAATCATTACCCTAATATGGCGATAAAGTTGCAACTGTACAAATACATTGAAAAGCTAAATGACAGACTTCTGTCACTATTTTTTTTTTTTCAGACTCAACAATGGGGAGGTATCCTAATTAAAATGTAATTCATCAAAATACTTAAGTCAGAATTCACTGCGGGATAAAAATAACCATTCCCATGGAAAACGAATATCTTAGATTTAAGAAATGATAGTTTTGTTTGACCCTTCATCTGTTTTCTTTCTTCTAGGTTTTCACTTAAGTGGAAGAGTTATCGACGAGCAAAGTGGATCGAACTGTAGTCAGACTGAAGAATTTAAAGTGTCCATTAACTTTGACCGTTGCAAAATTACATCAGTCTCATGTTCGTGCGGTAGTAAAGACATTTTATGGTGTTCACACGTTGTCGCGTTATCTATATTTCGAATTCGAAATCCCGAGAAAGTGACTCTAAGAGTCCCTATATCCGAAACTTTGCTTCAAATGAATCGAGATCAGCTTCAGAAATTAGTTCAATACCTTATCACAGAGCACCAAGCGGAAATTCTTCCAACTGCTCAAAAACTTGCAGATGAAATCCTTCTTAGTAAATCGGAGATTAACCGCTTACCAGGTGCTCCGGACCCTACCGCTGGCGCAAGTGTCGATGACGATAATTGTTGGCATCTGGATTCAGAGCAAGTGCGGGAACAAGTCCGTAACTATCTGTCACAAGGAGGTCAATGCAGCAGCAGTGGAAGACAGTTATTATCCATGTTTGCCAAGGTGAGTTTTCTTCATTTCTTAGCATTGAAACAAAAGGTGGTGAAAAAGAGATCTGGCTTTGTGTTATACCCGATATCGAGACAACTCCTAACAAGTTTTTAACCACAGCATAAAACAACTTTTATCTGCTCCCAATATCAGGTACTAAAACTAAAGCAGAAATAGCAGAACTTAATGAAAACTACAACGTCCTTTCGAATAACAGCTGGAATATTCAAATCGGTTTAACCGTGATATCAAATCCTCTAGAAACAGTGTTTTTGTACTAGTTCCAATTTTTGTATGGACATAAACTGATAAATGTGTTTCTTCTTAATAGGTTCGTGAAATGCTTCGGGTCAAAGACAAAAACGGCTCTCGCATGCTGAAACTAATTACAGAGCAATTTCTTGAAGATCCTCGTCTTCAGCTATGGAAAGAGCAGGGAACAAACATGAATGATAAGTGTAGACAGTTGTGGGACCAGCTCGGTGCATTGTGGGTATGTGTGGTTCTTAACCCTGAAAGTAACCAGGCAGAAAAAGCCGCGTGGCGAAAAGAATTAGAAGCTTGGGGTGAGCTGGAAGTTTGTCCTATGGAGAATCCCGACGACCGACGAAACGTGGACCCTTATGCTGAAAAAAAGAGAACCGTCTTTTCCAGGGCTGTTACTGCATGTGACCTAAATTGGGATAACATAAAACTGGAAAGAATTTTGCGTGGAACTGAAAGTCAAGTTTATCTGACTTGGACAGGTAAGCAAAGCAAATTTAAAGCTTTCTTTGTTTTATCTAAGATCGTTGTACATTGGTTTCCATGTTCACATTTCGTTATATTAATTTCTCAAAGGTTGTAAAGTAACAGCTGAAGGCGATGATTTTATCTTGGTTCTCCTAAATGCTTATTAAGTCACATAAATCACTCTTTGAGTTAATGCCATGTATTGGTTGAAAATGGAAAGTTTCAACCTCTACGAATAACAAATATAAGGTAGTCCTTTTGAGAAAAATAAATATTATGATTTAAATTAGCTGTAATACTAATAGTGCTTTCACATTTTACTTGCAGAGGATGTCCCAATTGCCGCAGCTCGAGTTGATACTTTGCGCGCCCACGGTTATACAGAAGAAGCTCTGCGGTTAGCCGTAGCAATAGCACGTGGAATGAAGGAAGAACAAGCGCATAAGCTCCACAAAATCCAGTCTTTACTTGAGAAGTGCTCTGAAGAAGAACTTGAACAGCAGTTGTACGAGGAAATCGATGAAGATGAATACACGGAGGGTTGGATCGGCCATCCATTGGAACCAATTGTTCTTCTTTATGACACTTTAATTGAGGAGTCACAGATTGACAGTGATATATGTTTTGACTTTGATACGGGTCATGACAAAGTTAGTGTAACGACGAAACTCAAGGATATGCGTTCATATGCTCACACACCCGTACAGGGTTCAAATGTCGACTCTGAAAGTTATTTAACACTTGCTCTCGAAGTTGCCCTTTTGGGGCTTGGACAGCAAAGAACAATGCCTGTTGGATTCTATGCTCAGGACAAATCTTGTAGACAGGAGGAACATTTGATTGCCCAACTTAATCTGTTAACATTCGACGACAGACTTCTATCTGTTTTGTATGAGCAGATTGAAGTTCTGCTTGGCAGTGGGCCCTTTAGTGGCCTTGGACTAGGAGTACACCCGACAAGCGTTCCGATGCACACGTTCGCCCGCTTTCTCTACGGTATTCTCTTACCACGTGATCCCAAGCTGGCGTTTAGAGTTGGACTTCGCGCAATGCGATTTGTTCTGTTAGACTCCGCTGCGGATATGGAGCGAGGAATAAACATGCGCACTAGAGCATCCCAATGGTTCACTCTTGGACACCTTGAGTCCCAGCAAAGTGAGCTAGCTTCACATATGCTTACTTCAGCTAAGGGACAGCCTGAGCAACTCGAATCTGTTCTAGTCTGCGCGCAACGTCATATTCACTCGCCTTCGCAACTGTTTCGGCTTGCGCAGGACGCTTTAAAACTGGCTAACATCGGTACATCGGATTCTGAATGTGATCGAGACATGCTTCACGTTGCTTTGGAGATAGGATTACAGGTTCTTCGTATGACCCTTGTGCGCGGCAACTGGCGTCGACATGAGATGGTTCAGTGGTTAGTAGAATGTGCGGTTGAGGTTGGTACATCTGCACTTAGTACCATAATGAAAAGCTGGAGCAGTTTATTCACGGCGACTGAAGCGACTACAGTTGTTGCTGCAACCATTATGTCACCTGCAACAGCTGAAAAACTCACGCTGACTGCGAGAGAAAAAGACGCGCTTCTCTGTTGTGCGCGTGCGCTCTCTCTGCAGTGTGCCAGCCGCAGCCCTCAGCTTTGCGCCTTGGCTGCGTTAACGATCTGTGAGAAGGATGCTATTGCTTTTGAAGCGGCATATCGCTTGGTTTTAGAGTCAGCGGCAAACATTCGTCCTACGCAACTTTTTGCTATCGCACGATATATGGAACACAGAGGACATAACACGAGAGCTTTCAAGCTCGCTACTCTAGCAATGAAACACTTTACTTTAGCCTACAATCAGGACACTCATCCATCTATTGGGGATATCCATTGGGCATGCACCCTTGCGCATTCTCTTGGTCAAGACAAACTGTCGCAAATTATTCCACTGGTTATCCGCTCTATTCACTGCCCAACAGTGCTGTCAGATCTGCTATACCGCTGTACCTTCACACCAACTGCCGACTGTGACCGGGGTTTCAGGTGCAACAAGTACTTAGGGTGTGACAAAGAACCCCTGAGGCAATTACTTGAGGCGACCATTGCTGCGTATGTGACAACCACACACAGTCGCCTTAATCACATTAGCCCGAAACATTATTTAGACTTTATTGACTTTCTCATGAAAGCGAAGGAATCATTCCAGCTCGCTCCGGAAGGAGAGAAACGATTTGCTGCTTTAGTGAACAATATGAAGATTTTGTACAGAGGAAAAAAGAAACTCATGCAATTAGTTAAAGAAAGATTCGGTTAGAACAGTGACATTACTGATTCTTCTCCAGTGTCCACCTAAACTCCTATTCTAAGATAAATCTTAAAACACTCCGTCCTTAAGACTAAACTAAAAAGCTATTTATTTATTACAATGTTCAAGTCTTTCGTTCTTTCGCGATCTTTGAACTTTTTAGTTGTACAAAACTTTTTAATGTGTTTAATGATACTAAAATGTTCGTTCTCTGGTATTGTTATTTTCTAAAATTCCATTCGGGCTGTAGATAGCCTCAGGATTTAGTAATTAAATGTGTTGCGTAG
>JAOEHV020062230.1:0-16691 GCA_025447995.2 Isaurus tuberculatus
AAAAGAAGGTCACACAAATGTTCAATTTTCGGTACAGCCGAGGAATCGAACCTGGGACCTTGTGGTTGAAAGGCATAATTATTCCCAAGTTATTCTTTTTTTTTGTCAACTTTCTGAAAAAGAGATCTTAAAATTATTAGTGTAATTTATCATTTGGATATACATTCCTACAGACGCTTTCTTTTGTCAGTTCAAGAAATGCAAATCAAAGCTGTCAAGAAATTTAGCCTTAATAAATAATGTGAATAATATATTTTGAATGTGACATGCAGAAAGGTATAAAAGGAATAAAATCATTTTCGTTTTTGTATTTTAAAAGGGGCGTTGTTTGATTTTCTGTAGATGTGTTGCTGCTTGGCGGAGAAAAATCAGTTTTGAGTGGTTTTGATTCATTTTGCTTGTGCAAAAGGTAAATGTTTTCTTACGGTGAATCTTCAGTTGATAGGTACGTGTTGAGAAAATCTTTTGAATTATTTTTTGTTTTACCACGAAGAGAATTTACAAATGAAGATTATTCTGTTAACTTTTCTTTATCATAACATTATTATTTGACTGGCAGCTTCAAATCCGAGATAGATGTGTTTTGATAAACTTCCAACTGGTTTACTTCCTATACCATTTGGGAATCTAAACATGGAGAGGAGGTATTCTAAAAAGTATGACATTTAAAAGCCTCTTCTAGGGTGTTGTCATTAGTATTAATTGCTTTTTATTATCATTTGCTGAGGGAATTCTGTTTTAGAGCAAATTACTGCTTGATTATTCAGTAGTAATAACCCACGAATCACATTCTTTTGTTTAACCTCCTCCCCCCTCCCTTCTTTTAAGTACCAAAAGGCTTTTTCATCTATTTTCGTCTATAAACTAACTGAGAAGTTATACTCATAATTATTGTCATTAAATCGAATTCTTAATTCATTTTCTCATCAGCTTTTACTTCACTTTATTTCGATCAGTGTCAAACGCATTACAATTCAAAGTTAACTTAACTTTCACCCACATTATCGTATTTTATCTTATCAGCTTTCTAACATGTCTTTGGCATTTCTTTTATACACACATTTTTCAATTAAAATTCATCGGTTCATAACATATCTTGTTTTTACTCTTCAATTACATGCACACTTTGTGACTCAAAATCGTCGCTACTTTCGTTTTAAAGGAATCCAAGACAATGGCGCATTCCGATTCACAGCTCCTTGATTCCGAACCCCAACTCGTGAATTCTGAAACCCAACTCTTGAATTTTGAATCCTAACTCGTGAATTCTAAATCCCAACTCTTGAATTCTGGACCCTAACTCGTGAATTCTGGATCTTAACTCGTGAATTCTGGATCCTAACTCGTGAATTCTTGATCCCAACTCATGAATTCTGGATCCCAGTACATGGATTCTGGATCTTGATTTATGTCTCTGGATTACGCGAATGCTGTGGATTTCGGATTCCAAACCAACTATTTTGCTGGAATTTAGATTCCTTTACACTTTTTCATATTTCTGTTTCATGTCTAACACAAACTAACACATCATCTTCAGAACTTACTTCTAGACTGGTTTCACTGTTACATCTTAAGTGTTTCTGTGTGTTCATTTTATCATTAAAAGAGTATTCCTCGTCATTCACTATTAGGCCGTCGCTTTCATCTGAGTCCAATATACTAGCAATTTCTCCACCATTTTCACGAGAACGATTAACAATTACAATATCAAGGTTATTTGATGTTTTAAAATCTTTTTCGTTTTTGTATTTTAAAAGGGGCGTTGTTTGATTTTCTGCAGATGTGTTACTGCTTGGCGGAGAAAAATCTGTTTTGAGTTGTTTTGAATCATTTTGCTTGTGGAAAAGGTAAATGTTTTCTTGCGGTGAATCTTCATTTGATAGGTACGTGTTGAGAGAATCTTTTGAATTATTTTTTGTTTTATCCAGACAATGTTTAGTTTTATCACGAAGAGAATTTACAAACGAGGATGATTCTGTTAACTCTTCTTCATCGCCGGATAATTCGTCAAAGCTCAAAGTTCTACAAGTGAAAGATGTTGTGCTTTCATGATCAGATGTGCTGCTAGGTGACTCCGGATTAGAAGACAATAACTGGTGCTTATGATTTAAGTTTTTGTTCTCTCTTTTATTTCTACTATTTAAAATATTTCTATCTCTAAACGTTCGAGCAGACTGATAGTTGTTACGAGAAGTCACATTTAAAAAGTCTTCCTTTAATTTATCATACTGACCGTGAACATTGTAAGTAGGTTGTGATCTTGGCGGGCTAGTTTCAATCTCTTCAACCTCTACAATCGGTTTTAACTTCTCATTTGGGCAGCCATTTGTACTGCAACTGCTATTGCTTGTTAGTGAGCTGTCATTGCTGACGTCTAGTCGGTCGGTGTCAGTGTCCGCATCAGACTCGCTCTGTGTAAGCGGTTCAAAGCGACGGCCTGCAAGCCTCATTACACGAGGCGATACTATCGCCATTCCACGATGTGAATATTGAAGTCCGTAATGGTCTCGTGGCGGATAAGGACTTGTGTCGTACTGCAAAATCTGCGGCTCGCTATGTCTATAGAGGGAACTGGGACCGAGCTCGATGCTGTCTATATGCTCTACATCCCGGTAGGTGGGAAGGTCTATGCATTTGCAAACGTAGAGAATCTGCTGTTTTATGATAAGAGCAATGATAGCTAGTATAAACAAAGCCAGAATGATGCTTAATATGATGAGAACAAGTTCTTGGTTGCTGTCCTCTTTAATGGTGATATATTTGCGGGGCGAGTCTATGATCACCAACGGAGGAGGATGGTCGAAATAAGCTTTGGTCGTGGGACCAGTTTCTGTGATGTCGCTTACGACTGTGACTTTTAACGATACAGCGGTGGATTTACTAGCCTGGCGCTCAGTGGTAAGTGGTTTTTCTAGCGAAGAACCAGTGTGAATTGAACTAAGCTCGATAAATGATCTGCTTGTTGAAGCAGTTGTAGTAGCAGTTGTAGTAGCAGTTGTAGTAGCAGCTGTAGTTGTAATTTCTCCGCTGTGAGAGTGTACAGTGGATGCGCCCACTTTTGTGACGGGAAGTAAAGTCGTTGACGTTAAATTATAACTAAAATTAGAATAAACAGCCGTTGTACCAAAGCACTGTAAACTTCCTAGAGTGTAAAACGAACGTTGACTTGTTCCAGAGACACTAAACATCAACATTTTCACTGGAAGCTTCGAGGAGGCAGTTATGAATCCCTCGTCGCTCCGCCAAATATTATCTATTGAATCGCAGTTACATACTTTGTTAGCTTCTGCGCATGTTCCATTTAATCCGCACGCACACTTCTTACTTCCGGGAGTTGCCCCACCCCAGTAGTCCTGAACTTGGCTATCATATGATACCCATCTGCCACCGCGGCCACCATACGTATCAAATTTCCTTGGGGAATCAAACAAAATCGAGTTTTGACAAGAATAATTGATGTACTGTCTACATTGTTTGCTAGTTTCAATCAATGCTCGTATATTTTTCAAATCTGTTTCATAAACTATTGGGTGAAGATAAAACTGACGACCAAATGACCTATCAGATATTTTACCATGACTTGCTATCATTGGGTTTCTCCCCCTGGAATGATCTATGATAGTTATCGGTCCTTCTTTGTTGTTCATTTCACAATAGCAACTAAATGGTTTTTTCCCTTGAGGGCTTATTTTATAGAAAGTGCTTCTTGTAAATCCAGCTCTTCTCCAATCAGCACAAGTTTCCTTATACTCAAACGCTGGCACATCACACATATCTCCTTTGTAGTCGGTCTGTGAACAATCGCATATCTTTTTAATACGCTTCTGTGTACATCTTCCGCCGTTTTTGCAAGGATTCGGTAGGCAGGAATCTTTCATCAAGCATTTTCCTTTAAGTACACTTAATCCGCTAACGGTGCTTGTAAGATTTATTTGTTGTCCTTGAACTTTGATCTTATACATACAACCGATGAATCCATATATTTGCTGATAGCTTGCTCCGATCTTCACGTTTCTAGTATTAGAAAACTTTACCCCCAAAGAGGCGTCAATAATGTATGATGTCTTTTCCTTGTCTACTAACAGCGTTACTGAGAAACTACTTATAGACACCAAGATCGAGTGCCAAAGACCATCCTCGAGTGCGAAGCCAGCTTGAAGTGTAACGGGTAGTCGAGGCTCCTGATAGGTTACTTGTAGCTTAACTCGCCCGGTTTCTAGACTTAAGAAAATCCCAGCGGCTCCATAGTTTTGCAGCTCTTGATGAAGCAACATTCCATCTCTTTCATAAGTACGAAACTTGAAACTGAAATTAAAAGTGTTAAGCTCTACAGTCTGGACAAGCAAATAAGATGCCGGTGAAAGAAATGTTATTGGACGATAGTCTGTCTCTTCCCTGCAGCCGTAGACTTCTTTACCATGCACAACTGCTCCCCTTGTTTTGTTTTTGGCTCTTTCCAGCACGTTCAGTCTGTTTATAACTGCATCATCTAGGCAGCCAGCAAAAGAAACGAATGGATACTGTTCTCTTACAAGACGAAAGGCGACTTTTCCTTCTTCATCAATTCCAGCGATGTAAATCTTCCCATCTAAATCTAGTGTGGTCAACTTGCCTGGCAGTTCAAACGTCACTCTTTCGATGTCTATCCTAAGGTCCATCTTTTTACCGACCCGCTTGACGTCAACTTGGTGCCACTTGTTATCTGCGAGATCTTTCCCTAACAGTCTCTCGTAATAACCCGACTGATTCACCGTGTCGCCTAGATTGCATGTGTACCTGTTACACAAAATGGTCAAACTTCATTAAAAAAGAAATGAATCTAAAGAAATAAAATTAAGAGTAAATTTTAACAACAGCCAAGTCAATCTAAGGGTTCCTTTTTACATTCCTCGCCTACGAATATGGTAAGTAGTTACACTGATGATGGCGTGCGAGTGAACTTGTGAAACATGTTTGTGTTAAAAGTACCTTTATTTTCTTCAAGTCAATCACTAAGACGCTGCCATTTTAGATCATTGAAAGTACGAAAACACACTCTCCCTCTCTCTTTCCCTTAATAATTTGTCATGTAAAAGTATGCAATGGAACGGTTTTTACGAGGAGAATTGCTAGGAGCATTTATCTTCGTCTATTAATATATACGGACGTTTTTGTTAATGATGTTTCTATCCAGCCAATAAGAAGACGTGAAGTTTTTTTTTCATCAAATTTTACACTCGAGTTAGACATTCGGCCTGGCTTTAATTTAAACAAATCCTTCATTTCCCTTGTTCGGAATGTTCGCTGCACAGAGGGAATACAGTCTAAAGCTTTATATTAGTACTCTTGATCCTATATCTTATATATCGATCTATAAAATATTCGTGTCAAAAACAGACTTCAGCAAAGACTGATTATCAAACAACGTGGATGCAACAAAAATTTCACAATATTTTGACTAGCCAGTACCAGTCTTCATCAGGTTTAATAAGACAATTTGTTTTTTACAGCGTTTATATGTCTACAGAAAGTAACGGACGGAAATACCAGGAATACAACGATGTATTTAAATCAAATTCAAAATAACGGACAAAAAACTAATAACTTTAATAGAGATAGGTGAGTTAAAAAAGATAAAAACAAATTAGTGAAGGTGTAAGAAAAAAAGTTAAGAATGTGTTAAAAATAAATAACATGCGTACACAGTGGGCGAAATGATCCCGATTTCAAGACACTAGGCGCGCATAGTCGTATCGGGTAATTTTTGAGCTGTCACCAAGGCCGCAAGCAGAATTCTTTTTTGGGATCACTTTCTGAAATGGCCGAGTAACCAAGCTGAATTGGTAACCAAGCCTTCCCGCTTACAGTTGAGCAAAAAAGCCGAATGAAGTCAGTAACTGGATTCAATCAGTTTGAACATTATAAATGAATTGAAAATATTTGAATTTAAAACACGAACTAAGTGCCCTTCATTAAAAATAAGTGTGTGTAAGAGTTCAAGAATTTGGGAATATGTTGACCAATTATATTGTTGAACTTTCTTTCGGTTTTAACTAAAGCTAGGCAAATGGAAAATCAGCTTTTCAGTCTGGTCTCCAGTTAGTCCAGTTACAAGGCTAAATTCCAATAAACTAGCATTATGATACTAAATTTATTCTTAAACTCATCAAGAAACAAAGGGGCAACCATCGGCGACCATCTGAGAGAGAAACATGCATTGGAACCTAACAACATCGCAAAGAGTTTTAGAATCCTGAGAAAGTGCCAGAACAAGTTTGATTGTCTTATTTTTGAAATGCTTTTTATAAAAGAACTGAAACCATCGCTAAACAAACAGTGTGACTCTATTCGCGCCAAATTATTTGTTTAGAACAGTTCTTGTAATTATTTTTTGTCTATTGTTTTCTCTAGAAACTTTCTAAATAAAAAAATCCTGACAATTTATATCTTTAGTGGTCACTTAGCCTAGGTGTTTTAACAAATTTTAAAAAATGGTAACAAAAAAGCTTAAATTTTCAACGCCTTCAGAAAAAATTTACGAAAGAAGAAGTTTTGAAATGAAAGTATAACAAAAAGTCGAAAGTACTTGTTTGTTGGCATCCGTTTGACTTTGAGTGAGCTGGTTTTAACAGTTTGACTTTTGTCGCTCGTCTGCATGCTCAATAATTATCACAGAAACAAAACATCTTGTAGTGTATCTATAACACGTATGGCTAAGAAGGTTGACAATGCTATCTGGCTTCGTTTTTTACAATAAAATTGTAAAATCCTTACAATCACAGAATCGAAAAATTGAAGAACTGGAAAATTGGAAAATTAATTAATCAACAGAGCGG
Source organism: Isaurus tuberculatus (assembly GCA_025447995.2). Taxonomy (NCBI): domain Eukaryota; kingdom Metazoa; phylum Cnidaria; class Anthozoa; order Zoantharia; family Zoanthidae; genus Isaurus; species Isaurus tuberculatus. Next base: position 6,816 of record JAOEHV020062230.1, read on the forward strand.
GAAATTCTCGTATTAAAACTGGGCCGAGATAAACTGCGGGAGGAGCTTGGTTACCAATACAGCTTGGTTACCCGGCCATTTCAGAAAGTGATCCCAAAAAAGAATTCTGCAGGCCGCAAGGTGGTATCGGGTAGTTTTTGAAGCCTACCACGAGGCTAATGATCGGAGCGTGTGGAATAGTTTTTGGGGTGAAGAAGGTGAATAAATAACTTGCTTTACAGTTATTCATTTGAGCATAACGTAACAATAATAAATCAGTATCGGTTTGAATTGTTCGGTACAGAACTTGATTTGTCGGGTAATATTTGAAGTTTACCACGAGGTTAAAGATCGGAGCGGGTGGGAAAGTTTCTGGAGTGAAAAAGCTGAGTATGAAACCACTTTAAAAAGGATATCACATCTTAGTGCAGTTAGTAAAGGCCGGGGCAGCTGTAGTGAAAACTATTTCTAGTTTAAATTGTAATTGTTCTAGTTTCCTTGGAATATGAAAGGAGCTAGAGACTGGGACGTGGTTGGCAGCACAAAGGCACTTGGGATCGTTACTAGGTAATTTCGCTTCACTAACGATGCAACTGAACTTCTGCGTCCTCAGATTTTTAATACTTTCTTTAAATCTAATATAATATAAGTTTATCGTCGGCAAATAGCAAGGCACATAATATGAAATCAATAGTTTTGATAATTTCTTTGATCGATACACTTCCTTTATGGCTTAATTTCTCCCAAACAAGTCGTAGTTATTCTTAAAAACCAAAGCCATAAGTAAAAAACTACAAGAGGCCGACATCAAAATTGTATTGCAAAGCGAAAGAAAGTAGTAAACATGATGATAAAATGTAATTTATATTACGGCTAGATATAAACAATGCAATTGGACTTGCGTAGAACGAATATTCACAGGTGCAATGAAGTTAGATACCCACGTGTTTTATAAAGATCACAATCCCACATCTCGGATCCTTCGTGATGCTTAGGGTAACGAAATAGTTCGATTTTGATGAAATATAAAATTCTTGACCCGAAAGCTGAAGCTACTTAGATTAATTGAATATATTATGAACTGTTGTTAAAAGATGTTGTTAATCTGACCACCTGTACGCGCGGCTCGGGTGAATTTTAGTTATGGTGTGGGAATTTCTGATCAGTGGTCACATAAAGCTCAAAGTACATCACTGAAAACTTCCACAATTTAATAATCGGAAAGAGATTTATCTATAATACTTGTAAAAAAGTGAAAACACTGCTGATGAACAATGTAATACGAATAGCAATGACAGTTTCGAAGAGGGCGGAAATAATGTACTTTTTGGTAAACATAAGTTTCTTATATAGATAGATTGAGTTAGCACTGATTTATTAACTTAGTACAGCAAATGTTTATTAGAAAAGAAACAGAAGCAATAAAAAGTGTTTGCAAGTTTTTGGTGTCAATGGTTAACATTAAATTCATTACGATAGTTTCAAGGTAGTGTTTCTTTTTTATTCTAAAAATGGAAAAAAAAGTGCATTTTGTTTTTTTATTCAAATTGTTTTAGTTTGGTTTTACCAAATGAAGTTGTTTTAGCTCTTTATATCATCATTTGTATGTATAGATCTATAATATTTGTTGATACTTACACAAGTTTTATTTCTTGAAGAATGGGAAAGAGTAGATTTTCGAGAAAAGACAACTTTTGTAGAAAATCTAAAATAACTCTCAACGTTGTTGTAATTGTAAAACTTTATTTTTGTTTTGTTTGGTAGTTTCATTTAAATTTATTTATTGAAAACACCTTTAAAAAACTCTAAACGATTTTATGAGACAAACTGAAACAAAACTGAAAAAAAATTTTTTGTTCCTACCTTAATTTTCCTCGAAATAACTCCAGCGTTATGAAGTCGCCATTGCTCCCAGCAGCATGTAATAGAAGCCCTGACGGTTTGATGCTTCGAAACAACAGATAAATCTCGTCGTTCACTGATTTAAGAGGCTCGCTTAACATATAAGTTACAAAGCTTGATCCATCAAAATTCATTTCTACTGTACTTAAACATGCAGCAACTTGAGTAAGCAATAACATAAGAGTGAACAGTAAATTCGTGGTAGACATTGCCCAACGAAATATGATTACCCAGTTCGGGTACTTGTTCCCTTGCATTCATTCAAATGACACCAGTTGTCCAGCTTAGTTCTCCCTTGCTTCAACGTTACACCCGTCTTTTATGGCATAATCCGCTGGGCCTCTAGAAAATAAAAACAATTCTCTCTTGATGCGGCAATTCCTTTTGAGGGACATCAGTTTTTCAGCAACCGTGCCTAAAAGCAATGGAAAAGGTGATCATTGACAAAGAGCCATTGTGCATTTCATCTTGGTCCACAAAAAGATAAAATTATTCCATTTGTCCAACCCTTAATTAATTAAGTCACATTGCTCTATTGATCTTTGGAAAATTTCGATGATGATAGAAAAGAATAAACTCAATTGTAAACTAGACTCCAGAACCCAGCGCTGGTAGAAAACATTTAAAGCGCTGCCAAATTCAGTACGTAGGTAGGATGTTAGCACACTTTAGCAACCTTGATCAATGGTTTGTAATGAATTATTACTGAGGCGATTCATCACTAGGAAAACATTGTTCTCTCTGTTGCGAAATAATTGGAGCAGAAAGCTAGTTAATTGTCACATATAAAAACAAATAAACCTCGCAATTTCCCACTACTGTTTTGAGTTTTCAAACCAATTTCTCACATAAAGTAATTTCAACCATCACTAAAACATCTCTTTTTTCCATGAAGGTAATACAGACAGGAAACTGGCTCGACAATGCATTTTGTTCCTTGTTATAATTGATTTTCCATGCTCATTGTTATTAATATTTTAAGAATCAAAAAACGCTGTGAAGTGTCCGTTTTTTTACCACAATAGTAGAGGAAAACGTAGTATAAGAATAAAAATTGAAGATCGACTAACACGATGTTGCGAGCTTTAGAAACTCTATGAAAAGTAGTATTACGTGTAAGTGCGTTCTAAAAAGTTTATCATTGTACTTTTCTTTGTTGAAGGTCACGAAATTGTAAAAGTAAAATTTATTTTTTAGTTAATTAAAACTCTTAAAGACTAAACTACTAACTGTGTAGGAACAGGTTTGCTAACGTTCGAATATTTTTAAAACGGCTTGCACGACCTATGTTGTAAAAGAAAGTGATGCAGATGATATGACGTGCTTATGGAGCCTGATGTCGTAAGATGAAATGTTTAAGATTGCAATAAATAAGTAAGAAACACGATATTTGCTAGATTTAATTACAAAATTCTTATAAAAGAAATCATAATCTTGCCGCGTTTTGCTTTCATAGCTCACGTTCAATTTGGTTCGTAATTTCATAGAATGTTGTGATTAAAACACACAGTTGACAGACAGGTGAAATGGCAGAATAGCATTATTACTGGCTCTAATAATTAGAAATGTATATTTTTTGTTTCCTTTCCATTTTATTTTTGCCAATTAAATTGTGTTTAAAGCATTTCGGAACAATAGGTTAATAATGTGTCTCACTCGATATAATGTCATTATTCCATATAAACCGTATGTAATTATTGTTTGAATCACGATGTGAAACGGGTTATGTCCAAAACACGATTACTTACCTATCAAAAATTGTTCGAGACGTTCATTTATTTAGGAAAATATTTTTTATAGTTGATAGCAATATTACATCTTTCAGTCATTTTGAAAACGTCTGTTTTTGAAAATTAGCCACTAACTTCATTAAAAATTTAGTTGCCACGTGTGGTAGATTAAAAAGCGATTCAAAAGTTTGGATTTTCTCGTATAAAATCTTAGACTTTGAACAATAGAAGAAATATATCCTGTCAATTTTTTGCACTAGGAAAACTGTAAAATACTAGAATGACACGTGTCATTCAATAAAATCCATTTTAGTGAGCGAGTGACGCGAACTTCTTGCATTACATATCTCCGTGGAACACACACACAAAATAGTTTCGTGATTAGAACTTAGAAATTGTCGTAAAGAAATAATGGCTAAACTAAAGGTACAATTACAGCGGTTTCATGGGAAAAACTGACTGTCAGTAACAAAGTTTGTAAGCGGAAGAAAAATAACTGTCTGTCGTCTTGCGAATAATTTTGTTAGTTGCGCCAAAAAGTACTGTCTTTATCTTGAACGGAATTGAGGCTGGCACACGTTATCTTGAAATAAATGTTTCGCTGGTGAAACCGCAGTTTTTGCGCACGAATCACTTTGATATTCTTCTTTTATCACTCAAAATCTGCGTTGCTTCAGAGAGAAAACATCACATTTGATCGTAATAAATATAGCTAGTAACGCATTTCTCTTGTGATTTGCCCTTGATGTTTTTGAAAAAGTCCTTAAGTGATGTTTCCAGTCTCAAATTTGGCTAAAAAAAAAAAAGAAAAAAAATACAACAATATTTTTTAATGCACTCATGATCATTTCCGCACAATTATCTTCCAGTTTCTTCATTCATGATATGGTACATTAATTTTCACAAGTAATATACATGACGTTTGAACAGGAAATCCTGAATCCTTCGACCAGCTGAAACGTACTGAGAATGCTTTTATCTTTGTGGCTTTGTTCCCAGACTATTCTTTTATTTGTCAACTTTTCACAAACGAGGTCTAAATATAAGTGCAATTTATCATATGCATACGCATTCGTACAAACGCTTTCTTTTGATTCAAGAAATGCAAATCAAAATTGTCAAGAAATTTAGTTCTTAATAAATGATGTGGATGATATATTTTGAATTTGAGAGAAAAATATAAGTTTTTCATTTGACTTCTGCAGCTTCAAATCCGAAATACATGTTTTTTTGAAAAGTATGTCGAAGTTACATAATGCAAAAGAGGAGAAACAAAAGCAAAGCGGCTTGAGTTTTGGGTTTGAATTTGCGGACAAATACCTAAAATCTTTTAATTTTCAAAACCATACCTGATGAGACAATTTTATGTAGTTCATTTTAGGTCTGGCAGAGAATTGTTTGTCAAATCAAACGAAAAAAATTTGAATCGTTATTAGTAAAGTCAGTTTCTTTCTAGTCCTAAAATAAAGCAAACTTTATGTTTGTAAAACTCTCCCGCTCTTAAGCAATGGTCCTTTTTTAAAGACTTCTACACTGGCCACTTTGTTTATAAAACAAAAACAAAGCAAAGCAAATTTCGCTCAAAAGCAAACGCAAAGTAGTAAACTAGAGACCTTATATTGTGAAAGTTATTTTACCACAAGTTAGTTTAATACATGTTCAAAGCTCCTAAAAATATCTCGGTTTATTTAACTCGACGCAACAAACCCTGATTAAACCACAAACAAAGTTTATTCAAGGTAAAGTTTGAGTCAAAGCGGGGAGCAAACATTGGTTGAAGCGCATGTTTTGTTTTTCACCTCCCGCCGAGAATTTTATTGATTTTTTAAGCGGTAACACATACAATCTCTTATTTTAAAAAAGCGAAAAGAAATACTAGTCCCACGTTAAAACTAGTATATACTCTCTCCGCCTTAGGATTCAGTTTGTTAGTGTTGATCCAAAGTGTGTGAATAATTTAGCCTTCTGAAACGTAAAGGTAGAAAAACATTAAAATAGTTTTTACATCTTAACGTTTTTTAAATATCAATTGAATTTACAACAGTTTAATGCTGTATCTAACATTTAATTTTTTAAATTGTTTTTTAGCCTTTGTCTGTGTGAAGTCAACATGTATTGTAATGTCGGTTTTTTTCTCCTGACGATAGCTTTTGTAGTTGAAATCCCCGGTTACTCTCCGTGAAACGCTCCCCTATTATTGTTTATTGACTTGAAACCGTTCTTACTGATAAAATTTTTGAAATGAGGTAATAAACGCCTACTACACAATGAATTCAACGAAGGCTTTCGGATCACCCCGACCCCGCCCTTGAACAAGAAAGGTTAGGTTTTAAAGGTGCAGTCTGGAAGCGTCTGCAAATATTCACGCATTTATCTCTTCTTTGGGAACAGATTAGTAGTAACGCCGTATCGGTCAAACAAAAATGAAGACAATGTTAAATAACACAATCGTTTATAATCAATATAAATGAAAGAAGCTTTTTCTTACAACATTCAGAGCCAAAGTTTAAACCTACTACAGAAACGAAAATCATGCTTACCTCAGCTTGTCCACCCAACCAACAACTATTAAGAGTTGGATTTGCATTTCCTGATTTGATAAAAGTTTGTTTCTTTTGAGATGTCATAAAGAATAGAATGGTTTTATTCAATTCACAAACTCATCCGTTGTTTCTAATCTTGAATTATCAATGCTTCGATCATGCCACTCCAGTCTCCAATATCACTTAAAAACAATTAGGCAACTCATATTTTACTAATGACCGCAGTTAGTTCTTCACCTGCTCAAGCAAACAAGTCAAAGAATAGAATTTCGAAATGAATTGCACTTCGGCAATAGAAGAGGAACCCTTAAAATGTACTTTTAAGGGCTGCAAGAAGAGATGTTGCCAAAAAACCGAGAGGCTGGAAGGAGTGAGCTTTCTAGTACAAAATTACTTTGGTAACCACCGTTTACCCACTTTTAGTGGTAAATATTTATCCACAGAACACAAGTCCATCTTGGATATATAACTTGTGGCTTACGTTGCTGTGACAAAAAAACATTTCCCTAAAATGTTCGTATTCATTATCGAAGTTAAGATGCTCTAAAGAAAAAACAAGACACGCATGATTTTACGTATACATGTAAGATATCATTGAGCGGTTACCGAAATAGTAAAGATACATATACTGAAAATTAACTCAATTTCTTTCATGCAAACTACAGTGTTCCGTTTGTACACAAGCTTAAAAGCAGTTGTGTTTTACGTAAAGAACAATAAAGAAGACTGATTCGCCTTCAAAAAAAAGCATCACAAAACTGCGGTTTTTGGGTCTACTTAGACGACACTCCAAAGAGCCAATCAAACTGCGCTCTTTTATGATGGTGCGTTTAGAAGTAACTGTCAATCAGTTCATACTTGGTTTTTCAAGACAGTAAAAAGCATTCCAGTTGATCTTTTAAATGTTGTAAGTGTTTTCAGTTCAGACATCAACCCATTTGATAAAATTAAAGATGGCATTTACAAAAAGAACAAAATAACACTCTTGTTTTCAGTCCAGGTTTGGCTCTGTTTCAAATCATGAACAATACCTCAATAAAGTGCCGTTTTGTGCGCACTTTTTTCAGTAATAGGATCAATTTGAGAAGAAACGGATTTTTACTCTTTGTCTGGATATTTCCGAGCTCTTAATGGCATCAACAATCAACAAAAGACGCACCTGTACTAGAGACATAGCAAAATATTCTCTCTTGAAAGGCCCTCAAAATCTAAACTTTAAAAAATCTCTCTCGCAGTGCGCTTCCTATGCAAAGATCGCCGAGAGTTACCTATCTAAAAAATTTATGTGCAGTTCTTAACCTCCTATAGTTGAATAAGAAGGAGATATTTTTATGCTTAATAACCTTTTTAGTCAGTACATATGTACAATCAATACTCGCTTGTGTTTTATCTTGAATGATGAATGATTCAAAATTAGATGTTTAAGCCTTGTACATTCATTGATCATCTTAAAAAGACGTTTATCGTGGCTATAGATGTATTAATTCGTGTCCTAATTATAAAATAAAACTTCCCATTTATTCATTAACTCTCTACTAAGGCATGAGAGTAAGATTTTCATCATTAAGTTTAAATAAGTTCTTCAGTATGAGCGTTGAATTTGAGCCATCAACGGATGAAAGTAAAGAGGTGCAAAAGAGTTGTCATTCAAAGTTGTGTTCGTGTTACCGGTATTGATAAAATAGAGAATTAATTTTAAACTTTTAAAGCATTTCTATCTTTCCGTGACATGAACTCTACGGGTTAAATTATTAGTAAGATATGCTTCTTTCTTCTAACGCGCCATCTGCCTCAACAAAAATTCCATTCAAATCTAAAAAGGCTCAAAAATACATCTGTTGCTCTAGTCGCCAAAAAACAGAAGTGAAAACTATTTCGTTTTTTGAGGTGGAATTACGCAGATTGAACAAAAATTGGTGGAAGTAGTGGCGTCTTGAGGGGTTTTACAGAAAGTACTGCATGTTCCGTTGTTTAGTACAAAAAGTTACGTAAAAATTCTAAGAATAAATTAAGATTTTGTCTTCTTTTGTAGTGAACATTTTTGCTCCGTCTTATTAAATTTAATCACGAAAAAGCGCTATCGCTGTCGGTGTAGTATGCAACATTACAAACGCTTCATGTTAATCTTGCTTTCGCCATTGGCAAATTTGTTTGATATAAAGAAAAAAGGGGCGGGAAAGAGCAAGAAGATAAAGGTTGAAACTGAGAAAAAAAAACTACTTACATGGAGGGGGAAGGGAATGACATGTAGTAAGGGTACCGTAAAGGTGCTGTTTTACCAGGCAATTTTTCGTGGAACTTGTCTCGAAACGCTATTGAATATTTCATGTTCCTCTTTTAATGTTATTTACATGATCTATTGTCGCTTTTGCGGTTCACAATATACTGTTGAAACTAAGCGTCATCTCAAAGACCGTTTCAACGAACATAAAAGACCCACAGCATTTGTATTCATACAACAGTTTCTGAACAAATTTTAAGCAAGCCAAGGGTCATTCGCATACAGATATATTTTTAATTCCAATTAAAAAAAATAATGTGTAAATGTGATTAAGTCAGGAAAGCACGTTTATCACACATTATTCTAAAGGGCAAAAACCATTGAATCTTTGGCATCAACAGACGTGACGAACTGTAATTTGTTTGTTATTATTCCGTAAACGTCTTTCTTGCATCTTCTTTAATTTGTTTTTATCTTTTTTTAACTCGCTTACGTATTTCTATTCATATTTTTTTTGTCCGTTTTAAATTTTATTTAGAAATATCGTAGGTCGAGGTGTTTAAATTTTCCTTCCGTATTTCTCTCTGAACATATAAAAGCTGTAAATTATAAATTGTTCTATTAAATCTGATGAAGAATGGTATTAGCCAGTCGAAATATTGTACACAAGAGATTCAGCATTGTCCAAAATGTTAAAAGTTTAGATATAAAGAGTGTATCGGAATCAGCTATCTGAAAAAAACTTTAGCTGGGACTGAAACTGAGTGGTCTTATTAAACGATTTCATTTAGCGTACGATGAGCTTCAGCTTGATCTTTCAGAGCTTATTGGCTCCAATATCCCTAAAGTTTGAGTTTGTTTTACTTGATACATAGTTCAATCATCCATCCATTCATCCATCCATCCATACATACATACTTTATTGTAAGCTCCCAAAAATGGGGTTTTCGGTTACAAATCAATAAGATTAAGAATATAATAATTACATTTATAATGTAAAAGGTAAATATTTAAAAATGAAAAAATGTATAATGAAAAATATGTATAATAAAAAATCAAATTAATTTAAGATTAAAAAATTTATAGAAATCATAAATAGAGCAAAATAGCAAAAAATATAATTAGAATATTATATAGATATATTATTATATACATCAGCCCAGTCCTCAGGCCAGAAATGTAGGTTCTAGCCTGAGCGCAGCTGAGCCATCAATCCATTCAATCGTTTACCAAACAATGTAAAACGATAATGTGGAAAAACAATTTACCACTTTTTGCTGTTCTATTATTTGAAAAAAAAAAATAGTAAAGTGATACATTTATATTGCACCTTTTCCATATGGTTATGTTCAAAGGCGCATTACAATAATCAGTTTACCCCCAGCGGACCGAAAGCAAATAGAGTCCTCAAGCGTGACGTCACAAATATACTTTTTTTCAAAGTTATGGAATTTGTTACAATATTCTGAAAGGGCATGAAAGAAAATATCTGTTTACAAAA
>JAOEHV020062449.1:0-16687 GCA_025447995.2 Isaurus tuberculatus
TAGAGGGTAAGTAGGTAGATAGAGGGTAAGTAGGTAGATAGAGGGTAAGTAGGTAGATAGAGGGTAAGTAGGTAGATAGAGGGTAAGTAGGTAGATTGAAGGTAAGTAGGTAGATAGAGGGTAAGTAGGTGGATAGGAAGGTAAGGAGAATAGTAAATCATTTTTACTGACGAACAACATAAAAGAGAAAGATCACACTGATTGTTTCACATGCATTTTACCTGTTGTAGAGTTCTGCTCGTGCACAGCCGTGAGGGTTTATCTTAACTTTCTGTTTAAGGAATAAAAAGATTTTAATTAATGTATTGACTGTTTTTGACACGATTTCTTATAAATTTTTTGTATTGCATTTTACACTCTACAAAACAAAAAGTAATTCACTCTATAAATTATCCAGCCAAACCTCGGTTGTGGTTTCTGAAACTTCAAAGGGAGGGTTGTACTTGAAATTGTATCGTTTGAGTTGATGTGCACCAGGAAGCTGCTCCAGCAAAAATACAACGGATTCCTAGGACAAGATTTGTGGGACAAAGAGTGTTAGTTGAATTTTCGCCATAGCAATTTAGCGCTAGCAGGGTCTTTTGTTTAACTTTAAGAGCTTGTAACTAAATATCTTGACTAGTAGAATAACCCATAATTATCTTTATTAGTATCTCACCTAAAACTCGTTTAAGTTAAGTTAAACTTTAACAAAAAGGATGTATGTAATTATTCCGATTTTTTTTTTGTACATTGAGGAGTATGGATACTTTTTTTTTCATGACAGAAGTGCGTACCAAAGTTCAATTTAGGATTATTACTAAGATAATTTAATGAATATAAACATAGATAAACGCCTTCGAAAGTATGTTACTTCAACATGTGAACATATCCATCAATACACACAGAAAAACCTTCAGGCTCCGTTGTTTGCTCTTTTTCTACGCTTACTCATGAAAATAAAATTTGTATCTCCGAACTTGTTTATTATCTCTTACCAGTATTACTCAACAACAACAACAACAACAACAACAACAACAACAACGACAAAATCTTTATTTCTACAATCTTCACAGAACAGTACAAACCGATTAATTAGTAAATTTAACAAATATAATGTGGTTGGACGCCCGAAATAACTATAAGGAAGGTAATCTAGTCAGGTGCCCATTCCATTCTAAGTTAACAGTTATGTATCAGGAAAGTAGATCAAAGATAAGAAAAAAAAACAAAAGCAAAAAAACAAACTGAATGTTATAAATAGAAAAACGAAAAAAGAAAAACTTATACTGAACTAAGTATAATGCTAGCAGAACTTAAGTTTTTTTTTTGGTCAATTAAAATCTTTCGAATTTTCGTTTGGAGGGGAGAGAGAGGGTTAATTTACCCCACCGTTTACGTGTAATTTAATTTTTCTACCTGTCTGAGTCCCAGCATTGACATCTCGTCCATGCCTAGTAAAAACATAAAGAAAATTAAAAGTAAAGCGCATTGAACAAATAATGTTTTACAAAAATTTGCTGTTAACCAATAAGCATGCAGTTCCAAAGTAAATTCTTTGTAGAACTTTACAAATAACCTAAACCACATCTCCTACCTTCTTTATAAATTGTCATTTTCGATCAATGCAATGACAAAAGTTAGACTTAAGGATGCCACAAAATAACAGGTTAAGACACTAAACTTCGACTTATGCAGAACTTTATGTCAAACAGGTAAATACTTAAAAAAAATCTTACCAGCCCCACCCTTCTTCCCTACTTTATTATAAACTGACATAATTTATAGAGATAAAAAACCTAACCCTATATAAGGATCTCACGTATTATCAATAAGTGAATAGAGATGTCATTGTCTACTATGAATAGAAAATGTTACTTACCAACGTAACGGATGTACTTCATGTTTCTCTCTGTTCGAGCAGACTGTACCATCTGAACCACCTGTCTCCATCCAGCTGGGCCATCATTAAACAAGAAAAACGATTTAAGAGACAAGAATTTTACCTTGGTGAGTCGAAAATCTCTCACTCGTTCACTAAGCAGCTTGGTTGATAAACCTTACCTAGAGTATGTTATATGTTTTTTCTCCTTTTCTTCATTTACCTATCTGTTTTAAGTTTGTCTCTTGCCTTGAACGTTTCGGCATGAACAGAAAAAGTGTGAGAGTAACAGTCTGCACCAAAATACAAGAGCTAGCAAATGGATGTTATATGATTGGAGATAAGAATTTTATTTTGGAGAGTCGAAAATCTCTCACTCGTTCACTAAGCAGCTTTGTTAATAAACCTTACTTAAGAGGATGTTACATGAACGAAATGAGATACGAGGTTTATCTTCGAGAGTTGAAAATATCTCACTCATTCACTAAGCAGTTTTGTTAATAAAAACCCACCTAGAAGATATTACTGATCTTTATTATCTTGTTCGGGCACACAAGTTTGTTAGACAGCTATGTCATCGTCATGAGGCCAAAACAGCTGCTGATTGCTGCAAACATCCGTACTCATTTTCATTCATGTTAGATTTAAGGGGTAATGCCCCATTAGCAACCTTGCCTTAGTACCAGTACTAGTGGCTCCAAGACCAGAATGATATCTATACTTACGAGTTAGAACTACTTTTACACCCACCCCTCCCCTACACGTTACCCATTATTGACTGTAACCGTAGCTCTAGGGAAGAGTAATTGAGTAGTTACTCCTGGCTAATAAAAGTGACTGACTTATCACAGCGTCTTACATCAGTTAGTACACTAGTAATTTAGAACTTGAGAGTAACCAATAAACACACCTTGAGAAGACTCTGCCTCAATTCTCAACCCTTCATCGTTGGTTATAATGAAGGTAACCATTAGTTTTTCTGATAAGCTATCTGAAGCTTCAGGCTTCTCATGTTTGCCACTAACTCCAACAAGATCTGAAAACGTATTTTCTGGACTTGACACCTCACCAGTTGATACAACTTCATGTTCACACTGAAAGAAATTTGACATTTCTTCCCCACATTTTTTATCATGAGTACCTCTCTTTGATGTATTAGAAGTCTTTGATTTTGTTTTTCTACCCCTCTTAGGTGTTCCATTGTAATCTGAATTTGATAAAACCTTTTCACTGTGTTCCTTAGGCGAATGTTCATTAGCAGATGCAGTCCCTGCATTTGCATTGTGTAAGTCTTTGCTCTGACATAAGGAATTACCATTAAGCATTGATGGAATAACAGAAGATTGCTGCTGAATATTGGTAACCATCTTTTGTGGTGAGGAATATGGTGAATTTGGACATAACGACAAAGACGATTTTAAATCTAAATGTGCCTTCACAGAGTTAATAGTCGTTGACAAACATCTACCTTGATTAACAACTGATAAGCTACACGTCGGAGAAGTAGAAACTGTACCAGAGAATTCTCTTGAAGATTGTTGCGGGCAGGGTGAATTCTTGTTAACTACAAAGTTAGGATAAGTTGTCATTAGATGCGACGGTGGCTTGGGAAAAATGTTTAATGGTTTGGTGGAGCTTTTATTATGAGAAGCGAATAAAGAAGAGTTTGTAGAAATCAAAGGGTGCTGCATTCCTTGATAAACTACAGGAGAAATTCCTGAATACATTCTTGAAGTTTTCATAACTCCACCAGTTAAGGTTCTGTGATTGTTCACAAATTTTGAAGTATAATTGGTTGATACTGGTAGTTTAGGAGCAAGTGTGGGATAAACTCTCGATTTTACGGCATTCGGGTTATGAACACCAGGCGAAACAGCTGCAGGCAAGAGATAACTTTTTCTGCTTCTAACAAAATTGCTATAGTCGTTAGCGTGATTAATTTTGCCAACATTAAAATTTCCTTTGATGGCCGTCTTCTTGCTAGTCACATACAAAGAACCATGAGAAGACACAGGACAAGTTACTTTGGCTTCCTCTGTATCAGAAAAAGCTGGAGTCCGGATGCATGTTCTTTTTTCTTTTGGTATGGTGTCTTTGCTCTCGTCATGCACAATCACCTTGTGAATATCTTCTAATTTTTGTCTGTTTTCATGTTCTTTAGTAGAAGGACTTTCTATAATCTCTTTTTGTTGCATAGTGAAATAGTATCGGATACGTTTCTTTGGGTCTTTGGTGCTCCAATACAACCTGCTAGCTCTATAATGCATTAAGGCAGTAATAACAAAATATTAACTTCAATATTCGAATAATGGTCCATACCACCTATATTGTTAAACTTAAAATTTTAATTATTCTTTAAAACAGAATCTTAAAAAAAAATTTAAAGCCTAATTTCACTCTTGAAAATCTTTTTTCAAACTAGCTAACTTAATCATTGGGTCTGACATTTGGCACTGCTTTTTAGATTTTGTATAAACTATAAATTGTTAAGTTTCAACAAACTAAAAATTGAAATGTTCGTAAAGCAAACCACACATAAAGCCCAAAATTTCTAAATGCTGGAGTTTTACTTTTTATTTTCCGAAACTTTCAATGTTTTTCCGAAACCTTAACAAGCTTTGCATAGGGGTCTTTATTTCTAGTGTGGGAAATGTGCATAACAAACAAACTGTGAGGAATGGTTTCTCTGCCTTTCTAAAAATTCTCTTCTGGCTTAAGACTTCCCTAGGATAATTACTGTTCACTGTGTATCAGGCATGTACCTGTAATCAACTGGAAAAAGGTCCTTAGGTGTATCTGATGTATCATTCAAAGTTCCGAGAGCCTCAATGGTCATAGCACCTGTAAAATAATTGATAGAGATTATAAACAAGTAATCGTTCTTCTTACAGTCTACAACTGTATACAAGGATGAAACTTAAGTAGGCCAACCCAAGGCATTTAAGAGGACTCAACACACATATACACGGTAAACAGACACATATACAACAGCTGCCATTATGCGGCCTATACATGGCCTCCAAAACGAAAAAGCTAGATGGAATAAGCTGGAGTTGGCTTTTACTGAAGAAGGAAAACTGGAGTAAAAGGAAAACAACCTTCAGAGTCAAATTGAAATCAAACCATAGTGGTGGGAGGCATGACTATCCCGTTTGGCCATCCTGACATTGGAAATGTTCTATTTTCTAATATTTTCATTCAGTTAAGTTTTGTTTCTATTATTTAACAAACCTTGAAGTACTTTCACTGTAGCTGGTTCAACTCCCTTAACAGCTTTCTTTGTTGCTCGGATTTTACTCATGTCAACACAAACTCTCCTGTCAACTCGGAAGTCATCACCTTTCATGATCAGCTGATAAACAAATTACAGACATGAAAGTGACTTCAAACACAATATCCTTTAAAATTTATGGAGCTGACAATTTAACAAAAAAACCAGCTTAAGTGCTTTAAAATACCTTGAAAAGTTAACGAAGCAAAACTGAAACATTGCTACAAAAGTAGAATATGTAACTCCTGTTTAAAGAGTTTCAGGTCGCCCCTTCCACTGTTGTTCTTTATGTTACAGTATAGATTTACCATAATAAAAGTTCTCACATAATATATTCTAAGATAACTACCAGTGGGCTATGAGTTAATTTCGATTGGCCACTTTTAAACTTAGAAGAGAGTACAAGCCTGTATCAAGTCTATCAAAAATTTCAGTTGCCTTCCTCCCTTGATCTGCCTTAAAAACTATTATTTATAATCATATGTAGATCTGACAGTAATTAATAAGTTTATGATAGTTTTCAGTAACAATAGTAATAGTAATGCTAGTTTATTGCCACCTTTTGGAGACTCATCTGAATTACAGGTGCAAGAGTTTGGGTGGCATCATTACTGTTCCACTAAATGTTGTTTCTGATGTTTTCAATCCTGCTTCCTTGTTCTTAACTGCTTTTTAAAATTTAAAAAAATATTTATGTACTGTATTTATATTTGGGGTATGTAATAACTTTTACTGACATTTATTATAATAGTTACCACCACTACCACTACTATTACTATTATGTACTACACAAAAACTCACATCATCATCAGCACGGAAAGAATGTTCTGCACAATACACTTTCTTGTCATCTTGAAAAATAGCTCCTGCACTCCTAATCAAGAAACAGAAGTTTCAAAACTTAATTATATAGAACCATGACAGATGCTACCAACCTGACTTGATGTTTAGATGTTTCAAACTTCAAACGAAGCATATAGTACAAAAACTTGACTGGTGGTTTTAAATTCCCTGTGGAATAAGTTGCTGTGGTTTTACATTATTTTGGGGACTTACAGGCACAACTGCACCATATAACCCTGCTCTTGTCATAAGGGGTGCAATAACAATTAAATCATTGTACTCTCCTATTCTAAATTAAAACTATTATTACAACTATAATAAAAATTATACATTAATAAGTGAACTAAATGGAATACTTGAATTACAATAAATTATAAAATGGATAAAAAAATTAAACTTTCAATATGTAAATAATTTATGGGTATAAAATATTTTATCAATCTTCATGGTGTCTGGTTTAAGTTATGGATGATAAAATTTTGGTAATATGATATTACATTTTCCATATAGTCTAGTTTTATCTAGTTTTCTCAATGTTTTCAGTGTTAAATTTTAAAAAAAACGCCTGTTTTATATGTTTGTCTTGGCCCAGGAGATGTGCTAAGGTTTTGAATTAAGTATGAAATTCTAATGATGCCAGTTTCTCAGTTAACATTTGGTTGTTTGTTTGTATCAAGACCAGGGCCTCGACTTGGTAATCAAACATCTATCTAACCAAGTGAAGCCAACATACACACATCAATTAAATAAACAGGAACTCAAAACAATAATTGTATTTCAGTGCCTTACCTTCCACACATGAAATGATAATTCTCTGGACATCGATTTTCACAACAGCCGACTGTTGCACCAGGCTCACTGCAATACTCACATTTCTGTATGAAGTATTGAACAGAAAACCTTTTGTAAAGTTCAAGGTTTTGAAGCATACTTTTTACTGTAAATGTTTGTATTGTGAATAACATGGAAGCAATTAGGAAAACACAACAGGTACAGTAGAACAAAATAAACATGGAGTTTTGTTAGAGAAAGAGGGATCTGAAAGAATTGATGTTGAATGAAAAGTAAGGAAAACCATTGATGAACAGAATAAGATGATTAAGAAAGAAAGTCTCAAGATGTGATTGACAGTAGATGTTGCGGATCCCACATATGGGGAACAGCCACAGTCAAAAGTCGGTGACTGTTAAATGGTACTTCATCAGTAATCATAACTTAAATTGAGACAGTGTTCCACAAAGGTTTACTGCATACTGGGGAAGGGCAAGCCTCACATGATACAATTTTGACTTGCAACCCATTACTAAGTTACAATGTGTTCTCCTAAAATATCATACCCTGACTTAACATCTAAATGGCTCAGACTGTAACAAGCTATGAAAATCCTATTGATAAAATCCAAGCTATAACTTACCATCTGCCTTCCACGGCATACTGCTGTTTGAACATTTTGAAGGCAACCAAAATCATCTTCAAACACTTCCGCTGACCAGAGTCCACAGTTGATGTGGACCCATTCATCTAATCCACTATAGAGAAGTCGACCCTGCTCTGATGGCTGAGCTTCACCAGCCATACCACAAAGGAGACATTTCCTTGAATCTACAACCTAAAAGAATGGTTTGAAATGGTTTGTGAGAAGTTAAAAACTCAAATATTTTTTTTCATTAACTAACCACATGTAAAACTAGACACAAGTTTGTTTGTTTGCACCTGCTTGTAATTTTCAAAAAAACAATGACATAAAGGAACTTTTTTCACACTTGAATAGAAATATGCAACCTTACTAATTTCAAAGAAGAGAAGAGTGAAAAAAACCTTGCTTCAATGGAATTGAAGGTTAGTGCATTGATCTTATCAACTAAGCTGTTGGAGAGATCAGTTTTAACAGGACCAAATTAAGGGTGAACAATGATTGATGGCTCTGAAAAGTGCTTGTCGACAGTGAAAAGAAAAAATCTTTTCATGGTTATCATTTCATAATTTCAATAACTACTAAAGGGAAGCATGAAAAAACAGCTGTTTGGAGCAGTCCATCAATGCAACTGTAGGAAAAAATGTAAAAAATAGTTTAACAGGCTCAACTGAAAACCAAACATACCTTTGAACTTGATTCCTTTTCTATTCTTTTTTCATTTTTCTGAATTTCCTGGTTCTCACTCTTCTTCTCTAACAATTTCTGATCCATATCAGTGGGGCAATCTACATCCATTGGTTCAGCTAATCTGACCATAACTTCCTTTGTTTCTTGTTTGTCTAAAACCACGGTTTCATGAACAACTGAGGAAATATTCAGTTCATCGCTTGTATGATTCTCCTTCTGCTCTTTTTCCAGACCATCTACAGCCTCAACCTGACTGTTCATTTCAGCAATGGTTGTTTTTTGCACCTCTACTAATGATTAAAGGTTAAAAATGTTTCTTGAAAATCAACTCTTTAAAATTGTAACAAAGATGTTTTAAAAGAAACTGAAAACTAAGTTCATGAAATCATTATGTTTAAAAAGATCCCTGTGATACTCAAACAGAACTCAGCTTGTTACCTCATATAGTTTAGACCTTCCTGAGAGTTTTTCATAATTTTCTATTTTTAAACAAAGCAATATTTGCATAACACCATAATCAAACTTTTCAAAGCTTTTTTTTCAGCTGAAGAGTTTTAAACTCAAATTTGTACTATACAATGGAGAAGAAATTTCTCTGGATGTGTAAATGTCTTAGATGTTATATATATTGTACCGGAAGTATAAAAAATAAGGAAACTTATTAAAGGTATACTTACCAGAGTTTAGGTCCTTGGTAAGCAAACTAGCATAATTATGGTCCCAACTGTTGTGTGGCAGGTCCATGACAATTCCACTGCAAAATATTACAATTGATAAGGATAAAACATGATTACAAAACCAAGAGCACAGTTCATATACTATTAGAATTTCAAAATCTCAAGTGTTTCAAGAAAATTTTTGTTTTTTTTGCAGGGGATGGTTTCTATGGAAGTTCTCAGAAGAGTTTAATCAAAACATGTTCACAATGTTCACTGTTTATATTTTTGAAAATATTAACCCTTCAGCTCCTGAACCAGCTAAAACCAGCTAAGCTGAAATGTTTTGTTTTTTCCTGAACTGGTCAAAACCAGCCAGCCAGAGCTGGCTCCGTTTTTTGCCTCTCACCTCCCCTCCATAGTTTAGAATTCACTTCTACTGTTTTTATGCTTCAATAAATAGCAAATAAAAATATACCTTGACTGAAGATATAATTTTGATAACACAAGGCAAATGAGAGTTTAATTGTGACTTTGCATACAAAGGTAAAACTAACATGTTACTGGCATGTGGCACACTCTCTCAGGGTCCCCCCTCAGTATTGGCATAAAAATTCCATGACTTTCCATGACTTTTTTTAAACATTTTCCAGGACTTTCACTGACCAAGATAAATAATTTTCAATAACTTTTCAGGTTTTGAAAATTAATTAAAAAATAGTACATGGCAAAAATGTCTAAAAACAGCTTAAGTAACTTTCAAAGCTGCATAAGTGAAGTTTGGAGAAGCCAGCAGTGTAAATTTTATGAGTGTTACAAGGGCCTTGATTGACTGTCTGCGTTTTAATTGTCTTTAAAGATCCCATCCACGCTTACGAAAAATAACAGCGAAAGACAACGTTAAGATCGACGCTTTTAAAATCAAATTATTAACAGTGCAAAACAGTAAACTAGTCACCTACAAAAACCCCTGACTTTTAATGACTTTTTGCAAAATTCCCTGACATTCAATGACCCTGGAAAACGTTTTCGAATTCCCTGACTTTTCAGGTTTTTCACGGACCGCGGGGACCCTGTCTCTGTTGAAGAATATGTTGGCATTTTAAGATAAAACACTAAAGAAAATGGCTAGTTTAAACTGAAGATCAATGAAACTAAACTTATAGTAATTTTCTCCAAGTGGATAAGGCCATTTAACTTGAACTGAAAATGAATCCGAGGAAGAAGAAGGCAGTAAAAATAACCAACGAGTTTGAATAACTACATTGTTTGAAAGTGTCAAGATTATTACCCACATTGATTGATTGATATCAGAATTCAAAGTTAAAGCTCCAAATGACCTTTGTATTTTGTTTATTATTAATATTATACAACACATTCAGTGGTTGAATTTTGATCAGAATTTTAATAAAAATATCTTGTTTCTTGATAGGTTTTAATTTTATGTTTTCAACAAACATAATTTTGCATAACAAAGAAAAAAAATAAATAAATGTTTGGATTGCTGCAACATTGGCAAGTGGTTGTGAAATCAACATGGTAAGAAATAAAATGCCAGCTTTGAAATGTTTTCTTATTTTCAGAACAAATTTGAGTAGGGATGGTATTGGTACTTTGTGATCATAATTAATTATTATTTTTTTAATTGTAATTGTTAGTTTGAATTCCTAGAATTCAAATCAAAAATCTGAATTACATTTTCTTTTCCAAAAAAATTCTCAATAAACAGAAATAGCAAGAAAATGACACTTACTTTGGTGGTAGGGATAGAGTTTGGTCCTCTTTCACTTCTGCATCTTCCATGCTGATCTTGTGCCATGGAAACATGGATGCAAGCTCCTAGAATCAAAATGATGAAAATGCTAATATTTATCTCTCCATTGAAAACTTAGTATCTTTTGATGTGAAAAGTAAATCTCTTTATTACACATTTAGGGTAGATATCCATGTGAAGAAAAACCATATCAGTGAAGTGATATGATATCACTTCACAATAATGGTCCAATCAAGTGATCTGGTAGAAATACTTTTAGCCAATCACATAGCTTGTATTATTGTATCACGAGTTTGGCAATGTATGCCTCCTTCCTTTTTTTCAAACAAGTTTTGAAATAAAAACATGGCAACGTTGCAGTTTGTACATTTTTCCCATGTTTGTATGTTGTTGCATCAATCCTAAGTTGTGTAATAATGTTAATAGCTTGATATCGTTTTTATTACTCATTTTTTGTATCATACAATCGCTCATTGACTTACTTGTTCATATGATACAAAATACTTGTGAATAAAAATGATATCAAGCTATTAAAATGTATCTACTGAGAAGAAGTTTGAAAGAGAAGAGCAATTTGGCCTCAAGATATTCCCTGAAGATGGCTCAGAAGATGAACCAAATTTCGGAACACAGAACAGAGTTGCGCGTAAGTGCTCACAAAAATCTCATGTTAAACTGAAGCTATTTATTTTAACATGTAATAATCTCTATATCTCAGTAACAACTATATGCAGCATTGATAATTCTTTATTAGACAGAATACTCCATGGGTATTTGGAGGTGTTACAATACCACCAGGTGTTTGGTAAATTTACATGGTAAAAATAAAAAAAAACAGTCTTAGACTAATACTTGTCAAATACCTTTGACAAAAACCACTAAAGTGTACCAATGAGTATGTTAAGCAGCTGACATATATCAAGTATTTGTTCTTTGTCATAGTATTTCAGTGAGCTCTGGCAAAGGGATTATGCTTGAAACATCAGCTTTTTATTCTACTAACAAAGATTTCACATAACACCTTAAATACTGAAATAAATTCAAAACAGAGCGTAGCCAATAACAGGTTCTTTTTTGGTATATAAGTTTGTTGTAGAATATCTGATATTTATCTGATAAAATTTAATATGTTACTAATTTTTTAACATCAGTAAAGTAGTAATGGATCTCTTCAGTACCTTGCAAAATGTGAAGAACAAGTTTTCTCCCTGTCTGGTATGCTGAACATTGTCTTTAACAAGATAACGAATCCATTTTAGAATGATCATTAGATCCTTACAGAAATCACCCTACAACGAAACAAAGGTATTATAAAGAAAAAATTGGCATTAAAAGTGATAAATATATTTTTTGAAATACACAAACAGATCATTAAAAAATCATTATTTAAATATATATTTTAATTCCTGTACTACTTGTTTGACCACCTTAGTTACAAAATATTTTTGATGATTAATTAATTTCACTGTAAACATAAAATGCACAATCGACTTTTAAAACCATTGTCATCACCTCTTTTTACATTATCAAAATTATTGCTATTTTCAATGCTCTTGATATCACTACCTTCACCATTATCACTGTAATAATCAATACCATGCAGACCACCATCATCACTTAGTATAGATCATCACCACCATAACTTCTATCATATCATCATCCCTATATCCTTATAAGTATTCCCATTATCATTATCATCATCATCATCAGCAGCAGCAGCAGCAGCAGCACCTCCATCACATCATCAAAAAACAAAAGTACTGTTTTAAAAATCCAAAATATTTTGAAAAACTCACAACTGTCAGATATTTTTGTTGTTTAACTTTATCCTGGAGTTCTTCTAGGTTTGTTGGATGTCCATTGTCTGTTTGCAGCTGTAGGAATATTGAGCAACAACTATTGGTGACAAGTAACTTGAAAAAATCTAAACCAAGTTTCCAAGTAGAAATAATCATAAGTAATAACCATTGAATTGTTTTTGATGGAAAGATGAATTTGTTTTATCTTAATTAGTTTGTGGCTATGTCCTCTAATCAAATTAATGTGAAGGAGATGATCTCTGCAATACAGGTAAAACACTCTTGCTTGACTGAGCTTTGAAGTAAAAACTATTTGAAGCACACAAAGATAACAAAGAAATCTTAGGAGAATTTGGAAACTTATCTTAAGTCACCTACATTGCTTTTGTTTTAGCATCTTTTATTTGAGTGTGTTAAAACTAATAAAAGTATTAATTTCTTTAGACACTTTATATCTGTAAGTAACAACTTTTATGTGATACAAATTACTAGCAATCCTGTTAAGTAAAAACTGTTAAATAAGTTATACATATCATAATATTTGAAGGCAACACAATCTATTCTAAAATATCTTTTGTCTTACCTCCTCAAACAGTTTGTACAGTTGTTGGTAAGCCTTTGATGTCATGAGTTGATCTAAAATCTGTGAACCATAGTAGAGATCAATAACTCTTTTTTATTTTAAATAGATAATTTATACATTGCTGACACAGAGTCAGATAGTAATGTAAAGTGAACTGTAATAACTAGATAAATGAAAATTTTTCATTAATGTAATTTAGTATCAAAATGCTGTGACTAAAAATTTGTTTTAGCTATTTTCTTTTCCCTGTTTAAAGTTATTGTGCTTTACAACAGATGTTAATGTGTAATGTTTTAAGAAAATGTCACAGCCATTGAAATGATAAGCAACTCAAATCTCAAGCTTAAGCTCCTTACACAACTTACAGTGAGGATCATCAAAAAATATCAGCCATTACCTAGCACTGCACCAGTCCCACTAGCAGTTATTATTCTACACCTTGTATGATTAAAATTTAATCAAGTGACTGAATATTATATTATATTTACTTAGACCACATACCCTATCAAACCCTGCCTGCATCTCTTCCATTAACTCTGTATACCATTTGGAGTCACCAGAGTCATCACACTTCTTACAGATATATGGAATGTCATCTGGCAGTTCTGACAAACACTCATACTGATCAACACTTAATCCTTCACAATCAGCATGAATCCACAGATCACATTTTGCACACTGCATCATCTTTGAGTCAAAATCATTGTCAAAATAACATTTTTCACAGAGAGGACAGATGTTTCCCTTCTCCCAGGCTTGACCACAATCAAAACAATGAGAGAACTCATGCATCCATGTGGCTTCTGGTGACTGGAGATGAAATAATAAAAAAAACATGAATGTTTAAATACAGATTTCAGAGTTGCTGAGAATATCTAACTCTCCAAGGTGGACACACACAAAACATATTTAACATTTTACCAAAGACGATAATTGCCAAAAATGATGGGAATGTTCAACTTATGACAGAGCCAGGGATTGTTTATTGAACCTTTTTGCTGGAAGGCAGAGATCTCAATAACTGCGCCAACCATATTGCCATACAAGATTTTTAGAGCTTTGAGTTATCTAGATTACATGTTAAACCTGCTTATCAATGTCCTTCAAAATCCTATTTTAATAAATACTTTTATTATAATTCTTGTTTTTATGACTGAACTAGAAATTTTTATCACTGACATAAAATAGCTTTAATTGAAAACGATTATCACATACTTTGCCAGGTGTCTTCTGACCACAAATTGTACATTTCACACATCGAGCACAGACCTGTTAACAAAAAATGTAGTTCACATACTTGGTAAGCAGAAAAACTAACAATGCTACTAGAAAATAATGAAACTACCAAGACTTCAAACTGGATATTTTGTTCACTTAACAACAGTTACCAATTCTTTTTTTTATAATTTTGGTTTAAAAATAGTGCCAGCAAGAACTTCAATTTGTGGTCATCCCTCAACAACTAAGGTCTTCATTACCCACAAACTGATTAAGCAAAACACCTACAAATATTTGCAAGGTGTAATTTTTACTAAAGATTCACTGATTTAATGCTAAAGCTCAACTAGGGTCTTTCATATTGCTCAAGAAAGTTGTTAAAAATTTCATTTACCAAAGACAGCCTCATGAATTCATTACCAATAATTAAACTAAATTTAGTACTGAACACCTAACTTTTCAAAAACACTTTTTATGGAACAATTGATCATTGATGTTGATGACTCTGTTCTTACCCAGACATTATCTTCTCCTTCAGGTTCAGTTGGATAGTAAGGGCCAAGACACTCAATATGGTATCCTCGCTGACACCGGTCACACATCAATAGCTATAACAAAAACAAATATTTATAGACTGCCTGGTAGAGATAAGTAAGTTTTCTTTGACCATTTTTTGCACTGTATTTTTATTGGATCATATGAGGATAAGGCAAACTGTAATTAGCAACTAGCATTATGATCTGACAAAGTCTTATCAGGCTGAAAAAAACTGAGTTTCCACAACTATTAACACTCAGGCACACTATATTATGACAATGGATTAACATTCAGGCTCCCTGTAATATAACAATGGATAAATAATTAGGCTCACTGCTCACTATAATAATATAGATTAATACTCAGGTCACTACAATAATTCTAATGCTGGATTTCAAATAAAAAAAAAACAGCTGCTATTATCATGGCTTTAGTCCCCATTTTTGTGGCTGTTGGCACACATGTCCTAACTTTCAACCAGTCACATTCCACAAGCAATTCCCTTTTTTTACATGTAATATATATAGTATATGTTGAGAAATTCAGTGAGTAAACAAATGAAAAATTAAATACTTACATTGTTCTGGAATCCACAAACAGAACAACTACTGCAGTTGTCGCAACACCATGTAGAGGCATCAACAGGTTCCTCATCCAAACAAAACCCATGGAAAGGCTCTGCACACACATTGCAGTAATACATCTAAAAATATGGCATTACTTTCAATTGGTAATCAGAAATTACAGGACATTCTTTGTTCACAGAACATTTTCTGTTCACAAATTGTTTCAGGGCTGACATACGAATCGTTAGCACCCTTCATACACTACTGAAAATAACTTTAAACTAGAATGAATTTGTCCTTTTTGATCCCAGGGTCAAAATGACCATCGATATCCCTTGTAAACTTTTTGGTCTGTTGCCATCTGAATAATTTTAAGTAAGGAGATAAATTTTAACTATTACAACAACAAAAAACCTTTAACTTCTTTCACCACTTAACTATCAAAGACAATATTGAGAGGCAAATGCCTAATACTCAAATACTCTAATATTAAGTGATCAAGAGATAAATACTCCAAGATCACGTTCAACACAACTTCTGGGGGCTTTCTCTCCCGGTCACACCTTCAATCCCAAGCAAGGTACAATGGTTAATCAAAATATTATAATTCTATTGTACTTGTCCAAACCACCTTGACCTGTGGCACCTCGAAATTGCTCCAAAGATTGAATATGAAGACATTCACACACGGACTTGGTAATGACATGGTCAGCGACCCAAATACCATAAATCCACCTAAGATGGCACAATCAGTGCACTCAAGTGGAACAAGATCTTCCTTCCTCAAAGCCTAACATTTACTTGCATGCTGCAAAGAACTGCAGACATATGTACTAAATACCCTTCCTCTTGCCTGTAAGCTAATAGAGCAACAGATGAGGTTTGGGAGTAACTCTCTAAATTTTTCCTAAGGAGACCTATATCTTGTGATAGTACTAGCAGCACAAACTGTAAAGGTAACAGAAAGAAGTAATTTTAGTCATGGTCTGACAAGAAACTGATAACACAAGATAAAGGATAAATTAAATGATTCCATTGAAATTCATTATAAATTCTGTTAAAATGAATGGAGAAAGCATAATTACCTTCTCAAGCCCAATACTGCCACATAGGAAACACAGTTCTGATATCACTTCTGGAATGCCAGCAGTCACGCAAATATGAAAACCTGATTTCCATAAATCTTCTTCATTTGAGTTATCCTAATAATCATTACATCAAAACATAAATTAATATTTAACTAATAATAATAGTAATAAAAATAAGACTTTGATTACAACATGAGATACCTCAGTTTCAGAATTCTCACTGCAATGATTTACTTACCGTATTTACTCGTTTGAGCGCCGCCCATGAATGAGCGCCGCATTTGAGATAAAATATTTTTAAAGAGCGCCACCCCCGAATGAGCGCCGCACTAATTATTTTCAAATGCGGCGCTTAATCGAAACACCGTCAAAATCGTTGAAGAAGCA
>JAOEHV020062544.1:0-16684 GCA_025447995.2 Isaurus tuberculatus
TCTCGTAAAATTTTCATGCATTTTATTCTAGTTGCAAACAATGTTGCACAATCGACTATTTGCCGATTCCATGATTTTGTGCTGTAATGTAACAAAATAAAGTTCTAGGCCATCAGTCCACAGCCTTGGGTGTGTTCTTAGCATGTTCTTAAGTTTTGGCCATTTTTCAGCCTCTTATAAAAAAGGTTCTAATAAAAAAGAGTGTAATACGCGACTTCTTTAAAGGAAGTTTGTGCAGCATGGAATCAAAGATTAAAGTTGCTATGGCCGGTAGATTAAATAAAATTATGGTTGCAAACTTGTAAGGAAGAATAGCCTACCAGATGGAGTAGTAACTTACACAGGTCGTTTAGGCCACGACAAAAATAAAGCACTTGCAAGCACCTGTTTGTATTAGTTGACTCTCATCAAAAAGAAATTAAACAAGGAAAAACTTAGTCCTCCTGTAACGACCGAGCTTTCAATCTCACAGTTCATGCTTAGATTTTTTGTTCTTGTTATTTTTTTAAGTTTGTTTTCCATTGTGACAAATCATAGTCAGTTGAAAGAACTTTAACGATATGTGGAATCGTTCAACGCCCGGTTTTTGAACACTGTTGGAAAGCTCAACTTCTTCTTGAAAGTTTGAAAAGAAACAAACTATATCTTGAAGAAACATATGCTACATTTGGAAAAACCGTTGTCCTGCAGTTCATTTATACTCTTTTCTAAGACTTATTCGCAGAATGAAACGAGCATTGCAATGTTTATCTTATGTTATTCTAGTGGTGTTTCAGTTAGTAGCACTTTTATCTTTGAATTTGCTACTGAAACGAGAAGAAAATGTTTATAAAGCTCAACATGGAGACATCTCGAAATTTTATACTCGCGAACTTAATTACAAGAATGAACAAAAAAGCCCGCCAGCTCTTTCAAAGAACAGCACCAGTAACAGTTTGTATTCATTGAGTTTGAAGAACATGAGATCATTAATTTCACAAAATGAAAAACACAGCGTCAGGCCTTCAAAACACCGCGTCCTAGTAATTGTGGCTGTTTTGAGTGCGCCAATCAGATTTGACCGAAGAGAAGGAATTCGTCGTACATGGATGCAAGATTGTGCATCACCTGAAATTTTGTGCCGTTTTTTTACCGATAGCTTAACAGATATGTCACCCAACGAAAAGCAAGTCTTAGTGAATGAAAGTATACGTTATGGGGATATCGAATTTATGCCAGTACCTAAAGGATATAACTTTGGACGGAGAATTTTATGGCTGTTGGAATGGTCATCTCAACACTATCAATTCGATTTTTTCTTACGAATGGATGATGATTACTTCTTGTGCGTAAAGAGACTGCAGTTTGAACTCCCCTTTCGAATCAACAAAAGGTAAGCCTTTTGTACTTCTTAGTTGTACCCTTAGTCAACTCCTTCACTCTCAGTTTGTTTAAACTAACCTTTTCTTTATATTTGGGATATTTTAGGCGTAGTTCAGCGTCTATTGATAGTGCCAAAAAAAAAAACTTAGAGTAACACAACGTCCGTCAATTACAAGTTAGTTCGTTACCCGTCACGTTAAGTCATCACGGTACCTGCAGTGCTCTATTGATATGAGAAGGATACAATGAACGTATTGCGTAAAACGCTTTCAGTGCGCATTTTAGAGAATGTGAAGTTGCACTGCTTTCTGAAATAATTTAAACTGTTCACGTTGAGTGATAAAAGATGATCGATTTCATTCGTGAATGTTGAAATAGGATTAAGAGTTTGTGGAACTGTTCAACGCGCAAATCTTTCAAGAACTGATATTTTACAATTAGGGACTGACCTGAAATGAAAGCTAGGGAAAATATTGGTTATGTAGTAGATGGCAATGTAATGTAGTTTGGCACATGTTTGGACTGGAAACGTGTGGTGAAAGAAGATCACCTAAGGTTCAAATCTCAACTTAAGTAGCTTGTTCAAACTTTAAATCTGTTCGTTAGATGACATATGGTCAACAAAACACTTTAGGAAATCATCTTCACCATAATCTATAGTAAGGAGTCCGGCTGACATTTGAGACCTTGCAACTCTACTTCTCGGGGGTTGAATCCTGGGTTTCACACGTGGAGTGAGATTTGTTAAGGTCCATGTGGGATTTTCTTTCCGCGTCCATAAACTTTCAAGCCATTACTGCGTAACGACGATAGATAATTATTTTGTTTGTTTTTCCTTTATATTCATGTTCACACTACAAACATCAGTGTCACTATAGTTATTGGGAACATCATAATCATCACAAACACCACCAACATCATCACCATCACCATCGTCATCATCATCACCATCATCATCATCACTATCACTACCAACATCATCACCATCACCATCGTTACCACCATAATCATCATCACCATCATCACCACCATCATCATCATCACTATCACCACCAACATCATCACCATCACTATCGTCATCATCATCACCATCACCATCATCATCACCACCATCATCATCATCACTATCACCACCAACATCATCACCATCACCATCGTCATCGTCATCATAATCATCATCAGCTTTTATGTGAAAAACAGATGTAGATAACAATACTCTTACACAACTTTCAGTATATACTTCTAAATAGAAGCTTCTATCAGAAAATAATAGTTTACCCTTCTTCAATTACCTGTTGTTTTTGCCAGGCTCTACTGGGGTCATATCCACTGTGCAGTAGAAGGACTGGTACGAGTAGACGAGGGTTTCCTATTACTTTCAAAGGAATTGGTCCAAGAGTTTTTGTCAAGGAGAAAAAAACTCATGTGCCATCCCTTTGGGGACCAACAAGTTGCTCTTTGGATGAACGACGTAATAGACAGCATTTACTTTCACGATCCTCGAGTAGTGAATGAAGTTAGCGCGCAAATTCCCGAACTGAAGCATTTACCAGAAATATGTCGACATTTTCTTGCTCTGCATGGATCATATCTCCACGAGATGTTGACGTATTGGGAAATAAAGCAAAATCAAAAAGGAAATGATTATTGGGTACCCTCCATTGAGAAGTTTTCAAATGTCTGTTCCCTTAACAAGACTTTTGACTGGAAGGCAATGGGTGGCCCGCCATACGGATGGGAACCGAAACCCTGCGTAACCAAACCTGTGTGGGACATTTATCATGTTCACAGGGGTAGGAACGGAATGTAATAACAATTAATTATTCAATTATTGGCATTTTGCTGCATGAAAAATAACATTTATACTAGCAATCGTGATTATGAAATGCAACAATACAGCATAGTGACGCGTGATTAGTATAAGAAGCTGCTGTTTAGCCTTATCATAGAGAAAAAAAATACTATAAACGTTAGTTTTTTTATATTGCAGATACTGACGTTTGTCCTATCTGTGCAGTGGGCTCGTAAGGCCTCCTTTACTATTCTTCAACATCGTCGATCTTGTGCCTTCTTTCCAGACAACCCTATTCGATCCAATTCTGCCCCTGCCGTCTTTCTCCTCGTGGTTTTTGGTCTTCCCTTTGTTGTTTTCCATCCGGGTTTTGGAGTAGCGCATTTTTGCAGATGTCAAATACTTCTTCCTTAAAATAAACTCTTTTTTTATACGAACTTTTTTATGAAAACGTCAGGTTGAAATCGCCAAAAATTTAGGAATGATGCTAAGAACATACCTGAGGCTGAGGAGAGATGAAGAACTTTTTTCTTTTTTTTAGACATTGCACAAAACTAGATTCATCATAGAAATAGTTTCGGCGACTTGGCTAATGTAGTTTAATGTTAATTATTGTGCTTGTATAATTAAAGCGTCTGAACAGACAAAGACTCGATTCTGTTTCATAAATTCTGCGCAGTACCAGCACAGTGAATCTTAAAAATTCTAGTATTGAACAAAACAAATCGTATTTCTAAAAAACCCTGGATTCTAAGGGCAACGCATCATGAGCAGAACAAACTGTTTTCACATCCCAAATTGAAAATGATATATAAGCAATGGTATTAGCAATATATTTAAGAACATTTTAAGAAAAATTTCAGGATGAAGCCAAGAAAATATTTAAGAACATTCAGCCTCGGCTCAAAAATTAGGCACTCTTATCAAAAAGAAAAGAAAAAGAAAAAGAGAGTGTATATGTCCAATAAATTTTCCATTTCTTCCTGTTATTTCCTCCAAGATATCTTCCTGGGACCAACGTACGTTTCCTCTTTTCTGGATTTTATACCTGGTCTGTCCATTTGATTTAATTTGCCAGATTATTCGAAGGCATTTATAGACACACACGCGAATCTTCATTGTTTTTTCAGTTGTAGTTTTACAGCACTTTGATGCAGTGATTTGACTTTGGTTTTTAATAGTCTATCGGGTTCAAATGGGTTGTCATAGCCGGGGTGGTTGTGGGGATAAGCTCCCACTTACTTCAAAATGCCCCAACTGGCGTGCGTCTCAAATAGGATCTGACGACCTAGTCCAGCTTCTGGCCTTCACGTGTGGTTGATTGTAAACCCGGCGAACCTATTCCTACTAACAGGAGATAGGGACGAAAGGCGGGTCGCTGGCGCCTTAAAATCAGTTGTTCTAGCGCAGGTGTGGCTCGTCAACCTTGGTCGGTAGCTCACCTAGAAGGAAAACTCAAATTCCAAACCTCCACCGTCTCGTGTCCATACCCATTCTGGGAGAGGCTAAGGGAGTAAACCCTAAGAAAATCCAGAGTTGGAGTCCCTAAGGCGGTTGGGCCCCCGGCCCTTCCGGCAGCTCCTGCGACGTCGCTGGTGTCAAATTGTATCGGCAATTGTCGTTCCCTTGGTCCCGCCAGCTGCGTGGAGAGGGGGGGGATTGCTGCCTGGGCAACAGCTCGCCCTCCATATTCTGTGCCCAGGCTCTGTAGCACAGCTGGAGAGGACACTTCAGCGTCAGCATTCGTTGCGGAAACAACACGAGAAGTGAGCAGTTACCGGTTCTAAGCTCATCCGAGTGGCGAAGGAAACAAGCGCCAGGGGCAATTTCCGTCGGTGGGAGAGACCCTTGTAGTCTCACTGGACAGCTACCGCCCGCCTTCAGCTTGGCAGCCCCCAGCTAATTAGGTGCTGTCCCGCCGTGGCTTGCCTGCTCCACTGGGTGCGTGGAGATAGAGATCCATCTCGAAAAGTAGGCCATAAAACCTTGCACCAGTCACAAGTATACCTATAACAAAGAAGACTCCAGCTTTTCGTTTCGCAAGCTGGAATGTTAGGACTATGTGTTCAGGCTCAACGACTGATTTGCAGCAAATTGACAATGCTAGAAAGACCGCAGTCATTGAAAAAGAACTTTTACGTTTAAACGTTGATGTTGCTTGCCTCCAGGACACTGGTCTGGCTGACAGCAGCACCAACAGAGAAGCAACTACACCTTCTTTTGGCAATGGAAGTCCTTTGATGAACCTCGACTGCATGGCGTTAGTTTTGCAGTTAGAAACTCGCTTTTCGTTTTCATAGAGACCCCCTCAGCGGGTACTGACAGAATACTCAAACTTCGGCTATCCACATCCTCAGGGATCGCAAATATCATCAGCGGCTACGCTCCTACGCTCTACGCACCTCCCGAGGTAAAGGACAAGTTCTACGAGGCCCTAAATGAGGTCTTGTCCACGGTCCCTAGTTCAGAAGCGCTGTACCTCCTCGGTGATTTCAGTGCTAGGGTGGGCGCCGATCACGAAGCCTGGCCTACCTGTCTCGGTGTCTACGGCAGGGGGAAGATCAATGACAATGGCCAGCGTTTGCTAGAGTTCTGATGCATGCATGGCCTCTGTGTCACCAACACCTTTTTCAAGTGCAAGGAGATCCACCAAGTCTCTTGGCGTCATCCTCGCTCTCGTCACTGCCATCAACTTGATCTTATTATCACCAGACGCTCAGATCTCGCAAGTATTCTTCTTACCCGCACCTATCACAGTGCGGACTGTGACACCGACCACTCCCTTGTCGCCAGTAAAGTGGGTGTGTCACCAAAGAGGCTGCACAACATGAAGAAAAAAGGTTGCCCCAAAATCAACATCTGCTGCATTGACAACACAGAAAGGTCCCAGCATTTCGTGCATCATCTTGAAAGCTCCCTTGCTGAAAAGCTTCCTTCCCATGACTCCATCGACTCGATGTGGTCGTCCTCCACGGACTCAGGGAAGCAAATGCAGAGATGGGTGGAACATTACCTCGAGTTGTACACAACCCAAAACATCGTTTCTGACTCTGCCCTCAATGCCATCCCCGTTTTTCCAGTCATGGAGTAACTAGATGCACTACCAACCCTAGACGAGCTCAGCAAAATCATCGATCGGCTTGCTTGTGGGAAGGCTCCCGGAAACATGTCCCGTATCATTAAAAGAGTCGTTTCGTTGTTTAAAAGTTTTACTTTATTTGTGCTATTGAGACTATTTGTAGAAAGATATTTCGATTTTTTTTAAAAAAAAAATTCAAAACTCTTACACACATTTAGCTTGGGCTGCCTGTGTACGACAACCCTGCTGGCCCGGCAATAGAGGAATTGATGAAGTTAGTGGTTAGCCGCCACGGGGTTCACCGGCGTTTTGGCGTTTTTCATTCGGGAACAGGACAAACATCAGATCATCCGAGAATGATTCACAGGGTACCAGCTAATAACGAATTTCATGATTACATCGTTAGATAGTTTCCTGCAATCTGATTGGTTGCTGGGAGGGCGAGATTTCCCTGTAATGACCGCTCAATATGACATTTCATAATGACCGGTTATTATGAGATGTTTTAAAAAAAAATTTTTTTGACATTTATTTTCGACTGTTCATTTTTGTAGATATCATTGTTGCCTGTTTTTCGTTACGACTGCCGATTCGGTTGAGTGAACATCGTTTAAAATTCGGATGCGGTTACGGAAATTAACTTTCGGTGTTCCTCCGAAAATAGACTAAAGGCCATATAATAAATAACTTATTTTCGCATATTTTCTAGCGTGACGATAGCAATGCATGACATAATGCTTTAACTATAGAATACCATTTCAATGTCCCGTGCTTCTTTCAGAATCATAAAACAAAGAAATGACTCATGCTAGAAGATACGTTTTCAACAAACATCAAAAATGCAGAGAGTGTGATTTTTTCTTGAAAGAAAATCTTTCAATCGAAAAACCTCACTCGCTATTTGCTTCCGGTCCTACAAGGTCAAATTCCGGGAAACAGAAAGCTTGATTTTACTCAAATTACCATTATATACACCATCACCTCGTCAATATTTAGTTTAGTCTCTCTTTCATCCAAGAATTTTGACTCACGTATAAGAATATACATGAGTCATGGGGATGAAACTGTACCGACGTTTTGAAGTTGACAGTTCTTTAAAGCAACATGGCGCTTTAGCAAACTTTCATGGTGAGTTGAAAGGGGTTCTTTTTCAATATACCTACTGAACTTTTTGTACTGCCTAACGATTTTAAGTTCTTTCCGTAACGTTTGGTGTTGGTTGTGTTGGCTTTTCGTAAAGACGTGAATTGAGAATGACCAAAATCTAGCTGAACAATATTTTCAAAACTATTAAAGAGGGTCTGAATGAAGGTACACAGTTCTTAGTGATGAGTTAATTGCTCGACCGAGTCTAAGTTATCAGTTAATTGTTCGGTTGAATCTCAGGAAAACAATTAGTGTATAAAATATCCTTTTCAGTAGTAAACAAAAATATCTTTATATCTCAGTCATTATAGTTAAAGATTTAAGCGCTTAATGTTAGTATTCAGTTAAGTCAATCAGACTTCTTACAAGGTTGTGTCGAGTAATGTTTTCTTGCCAGTGGTCAAACTTGAGATATTTTAAAATTTAGCCAGTTTTTTGTAATATTAGATTTTCCAGAATAGGTGCCTTTTTTTTCTTTAAAAAAGAAAAAGAACTTCTCAAACGGTAATTGTTCAACGTTAAATAATTAATAACAAATTTTTAAAATGGTCACCCTACAACAGAAACTTGACATTAAGTACTTTTGTCTTTTTGCTTAGCTACAATAAAATAATCATTAAATTTAAAGGTATATTGCTAACTTGAAATAGCTATAAGGTTAGTAATGCCAGGTTTTCAGTTTGCAATTTGAACATGACAGATCTGTTTTTATTATCCGCTATTTCATATTTCGATTTTTTAATAAGGGTCTTTGTTTTCAAGATCTTCGGTCTTCGTTTTCGAGATCTTCGTTTTCGTAACACCCACGGTATACCGTATTTCCTCTATTTAGCCCCCAGGCGGCTTGTTTATTTTCCTGTGCTAATGTGGGTGCTTTTTAGAAGGGATGGGGGAGACGGGGGGGGGGGAGGACTAAATAGGGGCTAGGAGCTCATATAAAATTTTCACGTATGGATAGGTAAATATATTAATTTGCACAATCACCTTTCACTGCAATTTGTATTGTAACAACAACCAAATGCTAACTTAATGTATTACTAATTGTTTTGACGTCAATTTAAAATATTGATTTCAAACAAACAAATGCAGTAGGCCCTTTGCAGATAGAGGTGACATGGTACAAAATACGCCAAACTGGACGGCAAAAGAATGTGTCAGGCTTCAAGACAAAACATAGTTAACTAGAAAAGTGTGAGTTTTCTTTGTCCCCAGTGGTGACTTGTCACATGCTTTGCCTTCCAGTTTGGCGTATAATATACCATTTGACCTCTAGCTGCAAAGGGTCAATTCGTTTAGAATTAGCATTCGTAGTTTGTTATAACTTCATCTCGATTTAATTAATTAATTAATAGGGGTGGACGGGCGCTAAAACTAAAAGGAAGGTGGGGGCTTGTTTTTTTTTTGGTGGTGCTAGAGTGGGGGCTAATTAGATAGGGGGGGGGGCTAAATAGAGGAAATACGATATGGTCGGGTTGAAACACACGCACAAAAATATTCTTTAAAAATATATCGAAAAATATCGAAAATAGAGCATTAATCATAACGGAACTATGTATACATCATTTTGAAGCAACGTTTTAGTAAAACAACAGTTTGTAAAACTATAATGAAATCGCACTATGAGAAGATCTTACAGTTTAAAATTGATAGCAATAAGGAAACATTTTAAAAGTATTTTAAAAAATGAGAAACGCACATGCACATAGGAGTGTTTACTATTTTAATTCCGAGCACATGGTTTGGAAAGTAGCACGTTTTGAAACTCTATCTTCATAACACAAAGTTAATTTGTTTTTGTGAGAAAAATTTCTCTAAAATTTAAGAGCAGGTCTCAGAGGACAGGTTTAGCAAAGATGACAAGCTTTCAGGAACTGCTTAAAATCATGGAAATAAAGAATTTTTTGGCTTTTATTCCTGAGTACAACATTTCCCTCTCTTGTAAAATACCTAGAATTTGAATGTTAAAATTACACTGTGTATTTTATATGTTTATCGTTTAAATAAAAAAAACACTTTAACTTCGATAAACTTTGTTGGAAATCCACTCTGTTTACCAATGTTAGTAAGGAATTAACATACTCTGTTTTAAAGAACAGTTTAAGAGCAGTTGGGGATAGTCGCTTCAAAATGTTTTGAGGTCACCCAGCCGTAAATCAGTGATTGTATTTCAAAAATGTCATTCATATTACCATACATAGTCATCATCATAGTTTATATCTTAACCGGATTGATAGAAGTATTGGCTTTGGCCTCACTTCATTAAAGTTAATATTAGAAATTCCGCGGACTCAAAACCAATGACAATATTGGATAGCTAGGACAAAGTAATCATTTAAATTTTCTCGATTTTGTTTCTCAAACAGATCAAATGGCAAATCAGCAGATTGTGTGACAGATCTGATTATGGCCACAGCGGCAATTGATGACAGTAAGTTGGTTAATGGCTACAAATTTTCTGTCCTTCTTGTCGACTTCGGGACGGAGGCACTAAAGAATCTGTTGAACACATACATCAAAGCACCGTCAACTTTAGCAACAACACTTGCAAATAATAAAAAGCATCTTAAGGATTTGTACAGGAAGAAAAAATATCTTTCTCTTTCGCAGTGGAACAAATTATTTCCTCCTTCTGGTTTCGCCGATATAAAGTGCTTTGATATCAGCTTACTGGTTTTTCTTTTAAGGAATGTTTTTAACATTCCTGCACCTAAAACAGGCTGGGACACCAAACCTTGCTCGACTGATGTATCCGCTGAAGCAGCGGTGGTAACGATTAAGTGGTTTCGTAACAATGTCCACGCACATGCAACCTCTGTGGGACTTGAGACATTGGAGTTTGAAGCGCATTGGAAAGAGGTCGAAAGTGCTTTAATTCGATTGGGTGCCGATGCGACAAAAATAAATGAGTTAAAATTTTCATCAGTGCGAAGAGAAAGCTGGTTAAAGAAATTTTATAAGTGTAATTTCACCAGCGATATTAAGTTTTTAACTGGAAAGTATCATAGAGACACTCGGATGTGGGTTTTTACCTACATAGAGAAGTGGTTTAAAAACGAAAAAGCAGACGAATCGGTGCTTGTTCTTGTAGCTAATGCCGGCATGGGAAAGTCCGTTATCGCAGCTGAGTTGTGTTCCAGAATGAAGAAAGAAGGAACACTGGCTGCAGCGCATTTTTGTCAATTTAGCAACAAACTACGTCAGAACCCTCGAACAATGATTCAGTCTTTGGCACGCATGCTCTGTGAAAACGTACCAAATTTTGAGGAAATTCTCACAGAACATGCAAGCAGGGTAGATATTGCTGACTTTAATCTTGAAGAATTATTTATTTTACTTCTTGAAGAACCGGCGCACATGATTGCTAACCCAGGATACAATATGTTGGTTCTCATTGACGCTTTGGACGAGTGTGACAGCGAGGAACTTGTTGAAGTTATAGCTGCACGGTTACATCGACTACCATATTGGTTGAAATGTCTTATCACAACACGACCACAAAACACAGTTAAACAAGAACTTAAGGGCTTCAAAACGTTTGTGATAGATGCCTCTTCTGAAGAGAATTTGAGGGATATTAAGAAGTTACTAGCGGAGCAACTTCAACTATCTGAGGCAAACGAGGAACACAAGAGAATAGTTTCTGTTCTAACCGACCAATCAGAGGGTCTCATGCTGTATGCTTACTTCATCGTAGAATCTGTCAAACAACGCATCTTGAGAATAGACGATGTTTGTCGATATTTTCCAAAAGGTATTGCTTCAGTCTACGACACATATTTCAAACGACTGGAGGACAGTTTAAGGGTTGACAGACAAGTATTTCTCAATTTTCTTGGGGCGCTGGTAGCATCTGCAGGAAAATTACCTGTGGCCATGGCAACGGAAATTCTCAAAATGGACTCAAAAAAGAGTGCTATTGACGTGGTGTCGCTTTTATTGCCAATCCGTAAAGGTTATTTTCACGTGTTCCATAAGTCAGTTGTTGATTGGCTCTCGTCAAAGGAGGGTGTAAGTGCTAATGATGGTGATCAAGTACTTGCAACTCAATGCGAAAGAATTTTCCATCTTATAAAAGATAAAAGAGACCTCAAAGATAAAGAATCTCCGGAAGTGAGTTATGCTTTGCAGTATGGCTTACAGCACATGTTCAATTTAGTTAGTCGGAGTGGCTACAAAGAGAAACTTTACAGATTTTCTTGTGATTTGGAGATTGTCTACGCCAAGTTGAAGTGTTCAGCTTGCAGTGCACACTCACTAATTGAAGAAATGGCGCTGGTAATGCAATCCACTGAAACAGAAGGTTAGGAAAATTAAAAAAAGGCAAATTAAACATTAAATAAAGATAGTTAGTGTCACCCTACCATTAGGCTATTGACTCTAGTACCCAGAATATATTTTCTTTTCTCTCGGCCTCAGTGGACTCCAGATCAATACTCCTTTCGACTTTGGCAATATTTGTTATTTCCTTGTTGTCTGTTGTTTCTTGGGTTTAATTGTTAATAAAACAGATAAAATGAAAGTAAAACAAATTAAAAGGTAAATACATGAACGGGCTGGCAGAAACAACCTATTGCTGGATCATCAATCTATAGGACATATATTTGATGACGTCATGTTTATAATCTGCTTCTTTAGGATACAACTTTAGGTTGTGAATGAACAAAATAAAAAGATTTGAGGTAGAGGAAATTTATCGAGCGAATAAAATGGCGAAACTTTCAAGTAATTTTTTCAGTTACTAAGGACATTGTGCATGGTGATCCAAAAACTTCACAAATGATGGGTAGCAAAACTGTTAATAATGAGTCGTACACTCTTTACAATAATTCCATTACATCGTAGGAGAGTATTCAACATATCGTGCTGAAATCACCAGAGGCACTTTTAAAATGTTTTTGGAACCCTTTTTCACAAAGGGGAAATAAATGGTAATGAAACCGAAAAGGGAAAAAACACAAATATCCCCCAAAAGACAGACAGACAGAAAAACAAACAAATGGACAGACAGAAAGACAGATAGTTAAACGGATGGACGGGCAGACATAGACAAACGGACATGAAGTCAGACAGATAGATAAACGGACAAACTGACAGACAGACAGATAAATGGACGGACAGATGTATGGATTGACAAAGGGACGGACAGATGGATGCTTGGATAGCAGATGTGTGGTTAGAAGGGTAAATAGAAAGCCCTAACAACACAAATCAACAAATATATTTTGAAAAATTCTAAATTCATAGATGAGGCATTCCGGGAAATGGAGGACTACATGAAGTGTTTTAAGCGGCACCCTTACATCATTAAAAAGAACCCCAGGTTAATCTTTCAGTTGATGGCAAATGAAGCGGAGAGCGAGTCGGTAGTTCTAGAGGCAAACATGCTTGCCAAGAAAGAAGAATATCGCCAAGACGTTTGGTTTCAACTGGTCAACAAGGAACAGTTTCAGAGTCCAGTTATATCGAAGTACCAATGTTCTAAAAATGTAAGAAAGAATTTGCTTTCTTTTAGTTTGGGATTGAATGTTTACCTAGAATAGAGTCAACCAATTGTAGCTGTCATATTGATCTAATACACCTAATAATGTTTAGTACGGAAAGAGGGGGAGAAGTAGGTGTAGCGGATTTTGGGCGTTTGATCTTGTTCAACAGAACTCGAGAGATTTGATAACTTAGTCCCTTTTTCTGCGCTTTCCCCGTTAAATTTCTAGACACCGTTGGACCCGTACAATCTCTAAGACTGTTCCAAAAGAATGTGTTTACTTTACCATTCTAGGTCGAGCTAGCCTAATGGATCAACTACACTCTCTTGAAAAGAAATGTACTTAAGGATAAATTTACATGACTTAAGGCGGTTCTTCTTCGGGGGCTAACCATCGCAAGAAGGATATCCCTAAAAAGAGAGATTTCCCTGCTACGTCAGCCCTCCTCACTTGAAGAAAGCATAGATTTTATGCCTTCCAGAAGGGATATCGCTACAAAAAAAGACTACCATTCTCTGCCCGGCTCCTTCTAAAGTGAAGATAGGATAGGTTTTATCCCTTCTAGAAAGAAGCTTCGTTAACCGTAGAGACTTTCCTGCTATTTCGGCAATACTCACTTGAAAAGGAGATGGATTTAATCCTCTCTAAAAGGAATATCGTTACAGGGAAAGACTTCCCTATTCTGTCGGGCCTCTTCTTGAGTTAAGATAGGATAGCTTTTTTTCCCTTCTAGAAGTTATTTTCGTACCAGGAGACATTTCCCTGTTACCCAAGACCTCGTCAAGGATAAAGGATGGCTTCTGTCCATCCTAGAAGGGATATACCTACCAGGAGAGACGTCCTTGCTATGTCAGCCTTTATCATGCGAAGAGGGGATAGTTTTCATCTCTCCTTGAAAAGATATCCCTTCCGGGAGAAACTTCCTTAAAGGGTCAGCCCTTTTCTTCAGAAGAGGGGTTAGCTTTCATCCCTCCATGAAGAGATATTCCTTCCAGGAGAGATTTCCCTAAAGCGTCAGCCCATATCTTGTGATGAGGGGAGAGCTTTTATCTCTTCTGGAAAGACTATCCCTATTTTTATGTAGAGGACTCTAGAATCAAACTTTCAATATCTTACAATCTTTTTATAGTGCTAGTCTTTCCCTGTTTACAATAAATTGCAAACGAATATAGAAGTAGATAGATAATAAATAGGTTAAAAACTAAAATCGTGATCATTCGAAAATAAATAAAATAAGATCCAAAAAGAGATTAGGAAAAACTGAACAAACAACGTGAAGACTCCTGCCGACAATACTTCGACTGGCCATTAACAGTCTTCATCAGTCTTCGTGACAAGGGTCTTCGCTTTGTTTCATCAGTCCTTGCTTGTTTCTTTTTGACACTTATTTTATGGAAAATAACAATTTGAAAATGTTTTGCACGTTCAAGAAGTCGCTTTCTCTTTTAATCGTTTCACAAGTTCTCATATTTGATATTTGATTTACTCAGGTGATTTGTTGTGATGTGTCACCAGACAAGAAACACGCAGTGTGCGGGTGTGAAGAGGGCGTTGTCATTTTATGGTCCTTAGAGACTGGCAAGGAACTATGGCTAAGAAATGATCAGCCGGTAGATGCATGGCCAGAAGAAGAAAGATGTAATTACTGCGTGTTTTTGCCTGATCTATCAAGAAGTTTGCCCAGTCACACTATGCAAACGACAGGGATCATTCACGGTAGACTGGATCAGATGTACAACATCCACGGCAAACGTTGTTCTTTGTTTCCTGGCAACACTTACACATTCATTGACTCATGTTTCTCGCCAAACGGAAGGTTTTTACTCACACGGGGTTCCCACATCACATCAAGGATCATCCTGTGGGACCTTCAGAGCGGAAATGCTAGACTTGCTTTCAATGAAAAAACTGAAAGTATCGCTTGCTGCACGTTTTCAAGATGCGGTAAATTTGTCATTTCCGGAAGCTTTGAGACTGGTTTGTCAGTTTGGGACACTGGTAAAGTAGATGATGGCAGACCTAGAAGGTACTCGAATTCAAGTTACACCCCATCTCACGTACACTGTACAACCAGCACGACGAGAGATTCTCAATATCTTTTCTTAAGTTCCAACGGCAATAGCAATGTGCTGTGTTATAAGTTGACAAATAGCGCTCTTGGAAGTGAAGTGAGCCTTACTATGCCAGGTCAGTCAAAGACGCGGTGGTTGGGCGTGGCACGGGAAGGCACGTGTGTCTACGTTCGTGAAAATCCTCAACCAAGTGACGCGCAGTTACCGTTCGATATGCGAACCGTTCCAGTTTCAAATGAATGCTTGCAATTTCTTACAAACATCGACGAATCAAGGGTAGGAAAAATGATTAATTTGTGAAATAAACGTTACTTGTTTCAATTCATTTTTTATGATTTTTTGACCATGCTAAAAATTGTAATGATGTCTATCATGGATACAAAAAGTTGACAAAATCTGTTTTGGATAATCCAGCTGAATAAGTGTTGCTTGCACCAGAAAAAGCAACGGTTAATTTTTGACGTTGCTTTGTTTTCAGGTAATCATGAAGAGTTCAAGAGCATTGTTTGTGTACAAGACTTTCGCCATTGATGAGTTTGCGATAGGAGCGAAGCACAAAATACGAGACGTGCGTTACTCTCTGGAAGGAGACATCATCTACACTTTGAGCCATCAGGGATTGTTGAGGTACGAGGCATCCACTGGTAAAGTAATTTTGAAGGACCTTTGGAAACGTCGAATTGAGAGCTTTTGTATCGCTCTGGACGGAAAGCGTTTACTGTTGAGAAAAGAAAACAAAATCAAGGTTTGCGATGCCATGACAAC
Source organism: Isaurus tuberculatus (assembly GCA_025447995.2). NCBI lineage: Eukaryota > Metazoa > Cnidaria > Anthozoa > Zoantharia > Zoanthidae > Isaurus > Isaurus tuberculatus. The sequence continues at coordinate 15,700 of JAOEHV020062544.1, forward strand.
AGAGGTTATCAAAATCCTGGAATTTCCACACAAAACCCAGGTACATTTCCTTTGCTTACAAGATTACCTACTCGGCTTCTCAAAAGATGGTTTTATGCAGATATGGAATTTGCAAAGTGGTGATCTACTTGAACAAAGTAGGTGCCATTCAGCGTCGATATCATGCTGTGACGTGGCACCTATTACACTGGATCGAGTGATCTCTTGTGATGTCCAGGGCGAAACTGTTCTCACAAATTTAAAGAGAAAAAGCATTGTAAGGAGGATCTTCACTGACCCCGTTCGTTGTTGTACGTTTTCTCCTGACGGAACCTTTTTTGCAACTGGTGATTTAAAAGGTGCATTTAACTTGTGGGATGGCTTTAGTGGTGAGCTAATCTGGAACACGCAGGCACATAGCCACGCCATTACCGGCTGCGCTTTTCTCCATCAAAACAGCCATTTTGTCCTTACCGGGAGTGTTGATGGTACTCTTAAGGCCTGGGGAGTAGAAACAAAGCTAGAGGTAGGATTTATGAGCTTTGAGGAAGAGATACGTGGCATTGCAAGTTCTCCAAGTCAGTCACAGGTTGCTGTCGCATTTGCGAACAAAATTGCTGTCATAAATGCTGATTGTTTTATGGAACACCACCAACCCGAAGTTGTCCTTTGTGAAAGCCCATGTATATTGCTGTGAGGCCTGCTAAGAGAGTGTTGATCTATTGCGACCACTTATTTTTTATAAAATATTTCAGTTTTCAGAGCCATAATTGATGAATATCTTTTATTGAAGGACCGAAACATCACTGACGTTCATTCATTCAAAACGGCAATAAAAGATTAAAATATTAAAATGGTACAAAGTTAAAATTTTTTAAAAAGTTTAAAAACAAACGTTTTCGACTCTTTGAGTCATCTTCAGGTTTTTTCTTAACCCTTTCAGCCCCAGGCAATTTATCAACGTCTGACTTCTCCTTACATAACTCAAACAAAATAGTACAACTGG
>JAOEHV020062633.1:0-16677 GCA_025447995.2 Isaurus tuberculatus
CATTTTTTGTTTAGAACAGGGTCAGGTTTGTGAAGGTCCAGCGGCACACCCCCACCCGAAATTCTGGTGAGTACCCCCCCCAGGATATGATGTAACCCTTTTTTTTAAATAGAACCTAGGCCTCTCAGTCATTGGTAATTAATAATTAATATTGTTATATTATTATATTATTATGTACAGGAGTTTATCATATAACAAGATCATGTACCTCAATGCAACTACATTTAAAGGATTATCAGCACTAAAAATCTTGTAAGTTTATTTTGTTTTTATGTGTAAGTTGTTCTACTCAAGGCGAAAATTCCTTGCTATATTGGCTTTAAAAACTCAAAATTGACCAATCACAGAGAGGCTTTTAGAAGCTTTGTACTGTATTGCAAGTGTCAACCTATCAGGGTAACATTAGTACTAAAATTTATTTAAAGCAATTCAATAATTTTTAAAAAAAAATTTAACAAGTTGTTTCCAAATCATTGAGAACCTGCTCTGGCATATTAAAAGGGTTGCTTTTGTTTTGTAGACTAGGAGCTGTGGGCATTAAGTTTTATTTGTTGAATAGAAGAGTGTTTGATTTAATTATATGTAAATCATTGACTGTGTGAATTATTTCTAGGGATCTATCTCGCAACAACTTTGTAACCCTTCCAGATGGAATGCTCTCTCCTCTGCCATCACTTAAGAAATTGTAAGTTCTTTGTACGTAAGATATGAAGTGACACACTGCCATAAGAATTGACACACTCTCATATTCTCTATTAATCAAACAAACGCAATGTCAGTAGTGTAAGAAGTTGATGTTTCAAGCATCTGACAAAGGCCTTAGATTTAAAATGTCAACTCCTTATACCACTAAAAGCAGTGACCATCACAGTTGCAAAGCTTTGTGTGTGTCAGGTGCAGAGGACCTGTATTGCACCTTTTTTACAGAGGGTAGGAGACATTGCAGTGGGTTTAAGGTAGATAATGTATAAACAAAAGAAAAAAATTGTAGGCTAATCAGAAGCAGTTTCAGCACAATCATGTTAGTCAAAGTTTTCATATGCGCGTCATAGCCAATTGCTTCATGGGAAAGTAAATTATAACAAATTCAATGTGTTGTAATCCCATGCAACTGCGAGGACACTACATACAACCTACCCAAGGTAATGATTTTAAAACAAGCAACTCCATTTTCACTGTAAGCCTTTAACCTGTTCAGCCCCAGTCAATTTATCAACAACTAACTTCTTCTTACATAACTCAAACAAAATAGTATAAATAGTATAACTGGTAATGAGAAACTGCTTATATAGAAAGTAATTGAACTCAGTTGGGAGAATTTACCAACATGTCATTTGTCGTGTTTGGGGCTTAAAGGGTTAAGCTGCTTAAGTGAATGTCATTTTCAGAATTCCTTTTTTTATTTCTAATCATTTGTTCTAAATATACTATAGAGGATAAGTTATGCCCAGGGGAGGGGGGTGGGGGGACTCCAGTTGGCAATGGCGGGGATGATCATCATATCTTTTAGGGGTCAAATTCAGGGATCTCCTGTCTTTTAGGGTGACTAAAAGATTTTTGGGCCACCAAAGTCTAAGCTGGTATCTTTTAGGGTATCTTTTTAAGATAATAACATATCACATAATAATAAAAGAAGGTGTTTGAGGTTGACTGGAACTGTTAAAAATGCTTAAAAATTCTAAATTTGTTCATTTTTAGTTGGTATCTTTTAGGGGTAAAAATCCTATGTTGCCACGCCCACCTTCGTAAGACTCCGGTATATTTTAGGGGTATTTCTGAAAATTTCCGACGATCATTCCTGCCCTACGATATATGGGAGCCCCCCCCCCCCTCAGGAAGTTATGATTTGATTATACTATTCTGTTGCAACATGAAAACTTTCAATTAGTGGCAAGTATTGAATATGGTTGTGTTCTGACTGATACATTAAAAAACTCAATTCCTGCTCAAGCCTATAGGTTCAAATTTAAACTCCCAGAAGATTGCACCTCCAGGTCTACTGTGAACTTCAGTAGTTATGTAAATAGTTAATTAAAAATTATTGGAAGCCCTTGAAAAACAGCGCTTTTGGGGATCTGACTTAGGACTTTGTCAGAATGTTTAACAGTCATCTTGCAATTAGTGTAAAGAGTTGACGTTCCAGGGTTAGCCCCACCTTCGTCAGAGCAGTTTATGATCATCGCCGTAAGTAAGTAAGAACCAGACGTTTCAATTCTAGCCCTTTGGCAGGACATTAAACAGTCATCACCATAGGTAGTGTAAGAAGCTGACGTGTCGAGCGTCAGTCTTTCGCCAGATCATTGTACGAAGATAGCCGTAAGTATTATAAAGAGTTAATTAAGTTTTAAGTGGTGCACTTTATCATAACATTTCATGAGCATCGACGTCACTTTAAAAAAAACTAATTTAAAAAAAAGTACGAATTTTAAACATCAAGGAAAAACACCTGTTTGTGGTTTATTATCAAAGATTACGTTTTGACGATCTTTGGACATATTTTTAACAATTTCCAGTTTCAGTCAAACTTTAAAGTGTTGTTTTGTGGGTTTGTTTCGAAGAAATTTTCCTCCATTTTTCACATAAGGATTCGTTTGCGCTTTGGAAAAATCAGTTTTCAAGTTTTTTGAACAGAGCTTACGTAGCTTGATAATCTTTTCTCAGATGAGATTTAAAAGAAGCTATTTGCAATTTTGTGGGAATTTCGAGTCCACTTTAAAAATTAATTTGGTCTTAATATTTAACGGACGTATATCAAGATATCTCATAACCAAAGCATTACTTTTGCTTGCATTTGAGAAAAGCTGTCGTTTACATTTTCTTATTTTAGATATAGTTTTCTAATACTTCTGCTGCAAACTCACATTTTTTCTCTTGTTCCTTACCAAAATTATATCAAAAGAGTTAAAACGTATGAAGAGTAATTAAAAATTTTTAAAAAGCATTATATATAATGGAAAAGTCGGAAGATCTTCAGCGATTGCAAGAATGGCAATGGTATCTCATAACAGAATTAAACAAATGCATCAGTGAGCAAGTGCATGTTTGTAAGGGATTGAAGGAAGCTACGCGAGATGTTGCATCACTCATAAAACTAAAGGAAATTTCTGCAGAAAATATCGACAAGACTATTACAATGCTGAACTATCTCACAACGAGACTGGAAGATGATGTTACGAAACTTGTTGGTTTTATGAGCCAGGTGGTTATCATGATGGATACTGTAATGGCGGCCATACATCAAAATATGGCTACAGAACATTCTGCCGTGGAAGACATGATCAAAAAATTAATGGAGCCTTATAGTTATCGATTAAGTGAAGGAACAAAGAATCTGGTCAAGAGGAAGTGGATGAATGAGTGAAATGGTGCTTTCAAGACATTTTTCGTGATTACAATGGTTGAAACGTTTAGCCTTGGATAGCTTATTAGATTTTTATGTTTAATTTTTCATGTAAATGTTCTGGAGCAATCAATTTCAGTAATGAAAAAAAGAGAGATGGACTTAAAAACAGTGTATCGGAGACCATCAGGAGATGGTTTGAGTGAGGCAGAAGAGGAAATTGGAGAGACAGGGGATAGTGAAGACTGGAGACTGTTCATGAAAGGCCAAAATATCTTTCGCAGAAAAAGATGGCTCCTGACTGACTTAATTTTATCTTAACGTAAATTACTTTGGAAAACCTTTTCTAGGAAAAAATTAAAGAAGGTTTTGTAAAAATTTTTTTTTGTTTCCACTAGCGATTCAGGAAGGACGGGGGGGGGGGGGGTTCCGGTTAGGTTGGCTTAGTGGTTATTACCATCGCATTCAACCACTACGAACCCGAGTTTTACCTAGCCTCAAGAAACCCTTCATTTTCTCAACTTCTTCAGATGCTCTGACGAAGGGCTCACGCTCGAAACGTCAGTTTCTTTATTCCTACGCCGATGATAATCCATTTATCAACACTATACTTCAAGTTTGTATCTACTCGCCGACGGATTTAATAGTGTTTTAAAAACTATTTACTTAAAGTCTAGTGCGTCAGCTTTTTATTTGTGTTGTATGTTAAAGGGTCTGTGGGCGTTGATGTGTTGGAACCCAGACTTATAGGTTATACGTTTAAGTAAGCTCACTGTTCATTATCATGAGAATCCTTTTTTGAATTTCTCAGATTGCTGGACCAAGTTCAGAATCTACTTTGCGACTGCCAGCTTAAGTGGTTCGTAAAAATCATCAAAGGGTCCAAAATTGATGTCATAGGTCAATGTTTTTATCCGAAGGCCAAACGAAAACAGACATTGAAATCTCTCAAAGCTAAAGATATGACTTGCGGTACGTACAGTTAATATAAAATTGTCCTGTTTTTTGGGGGTTTCTTAAGTGTCAATGCTGTGCATTAAGCGTTGCGATTAATTTATAAGAAAAAGATAAATATGTTGAAAATCTTTTATTGTCAACTGTAGGTCCCTTAGAACTGCCGTTCTTTGAATTTAAACCCAGTGATAAAGCAATAACCATAATCGAGGGAGACCAGGAAACATTCTCGTGTATTGGTACGTGGTTACCTAAAACAAGTGTACATTGGTACAAGGATTCTCAACCTGTTGACCCTAAAAATCTGAAAGAAACACTTAGAATTACAACCAAACTCAATGAAGAGACAATGCTGTTAAATAGCAATTTCGAATTCAAAACAGTTTCACTGGAAGATACTGGAACGTACAAATGCCAGATATCGAATCCTAGTGGAACTATCATAGGATCGACTCAACTAAAAGTTCTGAACTCAAACTCAAAATATTGTAGAGCGGAAATAACGGAAACCAACCGCGGAACATTCCACTGGTATGATACAGTAGCAGGAGGGGTTGCTCAGACATTGTGTCCCTATGGTAACATCAACACGTGGTTACTGAGACCTCCTAAAGCCTATGCATTAAGGAACTGTTCGCCCGATGGTGAATGGAAAAATATCAAGGGTGAACTATGCGCCTTTGCGAATGAAAGAACGCAGTTATTATACAGACTTTCTATGGTAAGTAATTTAAAGGGAGGTTATAACATGTTAAGAGGTTAGTATCGTTTTTATTAATAGTTGTTTGTATCTTTTGCCGTGCTTTTTTCTTGAATAATTTTACTTTTCCATCAATAAACTTAGCTATTGATAACTTATGCAATATTTTTTTCAATTTTTTTACATACATTTTGATTGTTAAAGAATATTTAACTCGGTCTTTTCGATAGGACCAGTTTTCTGTAAAATTATCTCTTTTAATTCACTCAGAACTGCGTTTATTACAGTTTTATCGAACCTAAATGTGTAATAAATGAATTGTAGTTTACCTAATTTTTTCTCTGTGAATAAAATAAGATTTCGTGATTTTAAACATTTTTCAGGCTCCTATGAACTCGAGTGCTGCTATCATGTACCATAGTCTTCAGCTACATAATGTTACGTCCTATGCCAGGCTATTTGACAATAAGTGGGAAGTTATCTATGCCTCTCGAGCCCTAGAACGCATCACTCACCACATGAGAGAAAATGATAAGGTAGCTGAAATAACTTGAACTTTGATCAAATTGTCTAATATAGCGATAATTCTACTCTTATTATTATTATTGATAGTATAATAAATAACCTTTATTTTCAGTGTTATTCCTTATATGTGTGAAAATGAAGATTCAGATTGATAATTGATGGCGATGGTTGAAGATGATGGTGATAAAGACCGATGATTATTGATGGGAATGGTTGATGATGATGCTTGTAAGGCTGTGGATGATTGAGGGCGATAAATAACCCTTTATTGGAAGTATTATTTTTTTATTAATAGTACCTTGATGATGATGATGGAAATTTTGATGATTTAGATGTCAATTGATGTCATGATGACGGTGACGATGATTGTGATGGTGATGGTGACGATGATGGTGACGGTGACATGACGGTGACGATGACAATGACGGTGACGATGACGGTGACGATGATGGTGACGGTGACGATGACGATGACGATGACTTTGATGATGACGATGATGACGATGATGGTGACGATGACGGTGACGATGATCTGATGATGGTGACGATGACGGTGACGATAACTGGTGATGAAAATGATGACGGTGATGGTGATGCTTAGCATAATGATTCAGAAAAATTATGATGAAGATTGATGGTAATCACGAACGATTCAAGATGATGATTAAAGATGGTTTTGATGATGAGGATAATGATAATGGTGAAAAAAGTAGGTGTCACGGTGATAATAAAAGAGGCACCAGACCTCAGATCTTGACTGTTATAACAGAGCCTTCTTTAAATCGTATTATGGAATATTGAGAAAGTTCACTTCATTTTTACTTGCAGATAATGGCTAAACACGTGGTTAGGGTAATCAGTAACATGATGGAAGCAAAACCATCCTTGCTCAGTCAAGCACAAATGAGCAGATTTAGGTCTTGCTCACAGTAAGTAGAGTTATCTTCAAGTATTCTAGTTGGCTTTACTACGCTCTTAACGGACGCAGTGCCGCGTTTGATATGTGTTTACTCATTAAAAAGGTTTACAGAAAGCACACGAACATTTAAAGAAAACATGTTTGGCTCCTATAAAGCCATCTTTGTTAGCAAAGGGCTACAAAGTGGTTCCAATTAAAAACATGAAACTTGATTTATTTACGTATCCATTAGAAAAAAAAATCAGCCCTTGTAAAAAAGATTTAATTGGCATGGTACAGCTTAGAGAAAACATTTATTATCCCTTTGATCATACGCGACAAGCCGCAGGTTTTAGATTTTTTGATAATGCATTTTGCAGAACTAAGTTTTCGATGCTTGGTTGAGTTGTTAGTCAAAGCTGTGAGAATAATTATCCTCGTAATGCTGCAATCACAAAGTAAAATATAAGGAGGTCATAATACATTAACGGAAACTAAAACCTACGCAACAAAATGTTACTCATTCGCCATTATCATTATCATCATCATCATCACGTGATCATATTCATTGTCATCATCATCATCTACGTGTTCATTATCATCATCATCATCTACGTGTTCATTATCATCGTCATCTACGTGATCATAATCATCATCACGTGATCATATTCATCGCCGTCATCATCTACGTGTTCATCATCATTGTGATCATCATCAACATTGTGTTCATTCTATATCATCACAATAATGGTTGAACTTCTTCCAGGAGGAACTAAGTCACAAATTAATTACTGGACAGCCTCTATAATTCAAACTGAAGATATTCCTATGATGGCCGAAACATATCTACATTTGAATGTATGCATTTTTTGTAAAACTCAATACTTTTCTGCAATCCAGACAAAATCGGTAACGTACATGTATCTCGACTGACATCATTTCTTGCTCCAGTATGGTGCTGATTTTGGACTACTTTCGTACTTGGTTCATTGGAAAAGAAGTAAGCTTTCAGTCAAAAAATGTTGTTTATCAAGCCATTGAGATCAAGCCAGGAGACTCGGATGGGAAAACTTGTGCCGCCTTCATGAGACGGAGTGAAAACCGACGAGCTGTAGAATGCATTAAATGGCAAAACTACACAAGTTACGACCCGCGAGAAGTATGTAGTATTTGCTGCTTCTAAATTTCGAGTAATTGAGAGATTTAGCATTAAAACGTGAACATGAATTTCAAAATGCATCAGTTTGGAGAAATAGTTTTTTTGTCCTCCTTACGTAACTGAGAAACAGGGCACAGTTGCTGTTTAGGTGTTCTTTTTTTTTTAGTCCATTTAAAATAATCCGAGCGGGGTTAGGGGGTAGAGAATCTTTTCCTCCCTGCGAAACAAAATTAAAGCAGAATGACTGCTTTTGTGTGTATAGCTGGTCAACCCAAAATGTTCTTTTTTTCTTTTTTTTAATTTTTTTATTAAAATTATTTTCTTTTTAATTTAATTTTTACATTAGAACAAGAGAAAAAAAACATATTACAGTATATTTCATGGCAATACAGTGACAGTGTTATTATGTTCTTTACATCAACAGGAAATAGAAGCTTCCATTCATTTTCCTCCGTTCCCTTTTCCCAAAAAACCCTTCATCCGTCGAGCTACCTGGGTCCCAGGTCTCAAACTAGAGTTTATTGTCTATCGAAATGGAAAACTGTTTCCCAATGTAAACTCTTCAAGAATTGGTGGAGATTTGAAAGAAGTCGCAACGAGTGTCGTGCTTTTGAGACCTGGTACGTTAATAATTTAAAGTCAAGTTTATTTACGTGATTAATTGTATTAAATAATAAACAAAATATATTAATTTTAACTTGCATGCTGCGGTAAGCACTTCACACTATATTATACAAGTTTGACTTCTAAAGTTCTAAGCTAATCCTTTACAGTGGCTCACATAGTCCGCCAAAGCTTACTGAGCTTTCCATCTTTACGAGGTCGATAAATGAGTACCAGCTTCAGCTGGGAGCTAACTCGCGATGGATTAGTGTCCCGTCCAGGGGAAGTCAATGACTCTCATCCGATTAACACTACAGAAACTGGAGATGAGCACCGGCCCCATGATCCACTATGTTCGTGAAAGAATTTAGCTAACTTTTTCCTTATCTGAATGTGATAGATTGATATGATTGTGAAACCAGTTATGTTGCAATGTTGTTCAGTTGAATTTTAAATTTGAATTTGTTTTTAGAGGGAATGACATTTTCCAACCTTACACAACCGATTGTTCTGAAGTTGAAAAACCACCAGGTAAGTAATTAACTCATAAAATTCTTTGTACGTCTCTTTTAATTCGTGACAATTTTAAACACATATTAACTTCTTAGAATTTTCGTTTTGATCTCAAAAGCGTTTATTTTCACGTAAAACTATGTTTTTTTTAACCGTGTCATTGTTTTTAAAATCTCGATCAGAAATGCTTTCTTAAAACAAAACCAAGCGAATATTAACATTAAAAGCCGACGTTTCGGCGTCATCATGACACCATTCTCAAGGCAAAGTGAGTAATTAATGCGAAGATTTGATTTCTATAAACTCTACGAAATTGCATAATAACAAAGGATCACAAGATATTCAAGTAAATACCTTTGCGCGAATCGAAATAGAGAATAGAAATACAAATCAAATCTTCGCATTAATTACTCACTTTGCCTTGAGAATGATGTCATGATGACGCCGAAACGTCGGCTTTTAATGTTGATATTCGCTTCGTTTTGTTTTAAGAAGTCATTGTTTTTTATATGTAAAATACTTACATAACTTAAGTTATCCTGAATCCGTTTGGTAGTAAAGCTAGCTCAAATTATCGTACTTGTTTGTAAATGAAACCGGAATTTAAGAAAGAAGTACAGTCATTGGAATTAACTTTAGTCCCAAAGGGAGTCGGGCTAACTTAAGTTATGAAAATATTTTATATGTTAAAATTGATACGAATGTTTGAACCAGTTCTATCCCTAAAGATGATGGTAAATATCGAAAACGTTTAGTTTATATAATATATAATAAAAAGACTAAGGTAGTGTTATCGATTTCCTGACTGCTTTCATTCTCAGTATGGCGAAGATCCGCTTCCAGTACACTGGGACTTCAAGGCTTTTGGTAAGTGTCTTATATTATGTATCACAAACACCAACAGTGGCATTTGTATCAATACTTCAGTCTGTCAAGTTTATTTCAAATTTATTTATGAATTTAGCTCAAAGGTTAGAGCATCCGACTAGAACACGGAGGGTCGTGGGTTCAAATCCAATCTGGGGCTCGGATTTTTTCCGAGTTTCTCCTTGTCTTTAATATCGTGTCATTTTTTTGTTTCATCTTTAGTATTAATTAATCAAATCTTTTATTTCAGGTGGTGTTGGTGCTTGGGTGAGAGAAAGAGGGTGCAAAATCTCGCCTGATAGTAACAGTAATTACACAATAGTGAAATGTTATCGTCTGGACGGAAACTATTTCGCCGTTATGATGGTAAGTTAACATGTGAAAGCATTATTAGAAATTGGAAAATTAAACGAACCTTACCTGTAAGGCGAAGTTTGATTATGATTCTACCAAATCCAAGGTGACGCACAAATGATTAACATGAGATGCACATTCGCCTCCGTGGATAATCAGACTTTTAAACACTGTGGACACGATTATTAGAAAAGACATTAGGTCAAAACGAAAACAAGAAAAAAGGGAAAAAGAAAAACAACGCAGTAGGAGCGCGTGTATTCTCTGTACTTTCATTAGAAGACCGGCTATCATCATGACCCAGGTCATCACGAGCTGCAAGTTGCTCACATATCTGATCATTGATCTCTTGTTTGCGAACATTTCCCTCAACTCATACTAGGGACTTTAAGCAATGAGGACGGCAACGCCGACGGCGACGGCAAGAAAGCAATAGTAAATACAATAACTGCACGTTGGAATGCATCCAGCTGAGCACCTGCACGTAGTTGTCGGTAAAAACAGAACGTGAAAAGACCTATTTTGGAGTTCTGGGGACGGCGAGGACGTGATAATAAAAATATTCTCAGTATTTGTTTACCTTCAAGGAGGAATTTTTAGTCGTTTCGTTTCACAGTGTTTAAGATGGACAAAATAAAACCCTAATGATCTACACAAAAAAGTAAAGAGCAAATAAATAATATATTTTTTCTGAGCCGTCGTCGTTGGTGTTGCCGTTGTCGTTGCTTAAAGTCCCTAGTGGGCTATCGTTTGCATCGGCCATGGCGTAAAACTGCCAAAAATTAAACGATAGAGATTAACAATTGTTTTTTTTTCGCCTCATATTCGCTGAACTGAAACTTTATTTTTTAAAACAAGCCGGGTTGTGAAAACTTTCAAAGCGTTTGACAAACTATTCGATGTCTTCGCTGGCTGTGTGGTATACAACGCATTTCAACTCGGGGAAACTATAACTTTCTTTCCTACATTTCGTTTCAAATTGCGGTGTAAGGGAGGAATGAGGTACACGACTCACAACAAACTCGCTACCACGGAGTTTGCTCAAATATAATACTCTACCACGCGCAAATTCCAGCCAAAAGATCTAAAATATAAAAAAATAAAAGGTGAAATAAAGTAAAAAAAAATCTTTTACCTGTAGTTTGAAAAACTTTAACTAAAGAATATAACAAATACTCCACAGCTTCGAAAGATGCGAAGAGAACCAAACTCCACGGCCTAGCAATGTGTACTGATTATGCATGTGCATGGCGAGTGTGAATGTCATTTTAACCGGAAGTGACGTCACCGATTTGGTAGCATTGATAATTTAACCTAGTGGAGTCCAATTTGTCTAAAATCATACGCAAGATTTCAAAATAAAAGGAGCGCACTGCACGAGATTAGTTTGTTGTCACAAGTATGTCATGAATTTAGACAAAACTACACGACACTAAGTTTGACAGTAATAATAAAAATATTAGTGTTAATGATAAGGATAGAATATATTTAGCGTATTTTCCATAGATCTTTTGGTTTGTACAGGCTACTGTCCGCGAAGGTTTTAGACCGTCCACTAGAGCGCCTCACAAATATTTATAAATTTGCCATTCATCGAGAAGACAAACCACACAATACTGGAATCGCGATTTTATCTCAATATTCAAGTTTAGATATTTCTCGATTTTGTAACCTTCATTTTTTTTCACTCCGTTGCGTCCTTTATGTATGATGACAATGTCGGAATAATTGTGTTCAATCCGTTCGTCATTCTGTAGTTCTTATTATTGTTACTGTTTTTATTATTAAAATAAAATTTTCATTCTTCTCGTCGAAGGTTGTGAAAGCTGCAGCATTGAGGCGAGAGGGTCCATCATTCCCGATTCACCCATTTGTGTATTTTGGGGCAGCAGTTTGTTCTCTATTTCTACTTCTTACTCTGCTAATTTACATCTTTATCAGGTTTGTAAAGTTTACTTGATTTATCTTTCCCGTGCTCATACAAAACAAAGTTAACTAATGTTAACAAAGTTACCTGCCTTTAAGTTCAATCTGAAACGTAAACTGGTCAAGAATTTTATGGATTCTTAAGTACTTTATCATGTCATTTAAATTTTAGTATGAATATTTTTATTAGATTTTTAAGTACAAGTTTTTTTTAAAATTAATTAATACATTATACTTCTGATAAAATATTATTGTAAATATTTTAAGCGTCCTTGAAGTAGGTTTCTGTTGTAGTAAATTTTTATCTTTTTAGCTGTATGTAATTAATTGAATTATTGTCTTTGAAAAGCCTCTTTGAGGAAAGTCAATAAGTATGTATGTATGTATGTAATGAAAAAATTATAAACATCATGTTTAAATTGAAATGCATTAATTCCAAACTATTTTCGTATGTCATTGCTAACTGCTTATTCCCTTTTACCCAGTGAATTGCGCTTCAACCGAGACGACGTGGCCATGCTAATGAACGAGTGTCTGGCCCTGCTGGCTGTGGTGATTATATTTGTCACTGGAATCAACAACGTAACCAACACCATGCTATGTAGAGCTGTTGGTGTTTTGATACATTATTTCCTACTGTGTGCCCTACTATGGGTAGGGTGCGGAGGGATTTGCCTACACAGACTTATCAGGACTTCTATTGTACCTGAGGAATATAATCCTGTATTAAGATATTACATGATCAGCTGGGGTAAGTTTCTTGTATAAACTTGATACAGACAGCGTTCAACCACATGACTTTGGTGATTAAGAAGTTCGGCACTTACTAGTAGGGTTAACGTGTATCTTTGTTTCAATGGAACTTTATCCGGTGTATGTTTAAAGTTGTATGACTAAAAAAGGCAGTGTTACGTTGTTTTACATTTCCATGGTAAATTTCAAGGCGGGGTGGGTTTGATTAAGGTCTTGTAAGAACTGTTTCGCATGATGTTTTTTTTTTGCCCTTATAGTCAACATGTCAGCATACCTTGCAACATACCTACAGTTCTTGAACGAAACTACATACCATAACAATTTTTCGTTATCATATGGTTAATTACACATTACAACATATAAAGAAAATATAAATTACAAAACATGTAAAGTATTTCAATTAAAGGTTAAAATTTTAGCTGTAAATTATTTCTACAGTTACAAACTAAAAGCTTTCTTTAAAAGAAAGAGTTTTCAGTACACACCGAAAACTTTCAAGTCGCTTTGTTTTTAAATAATATGGGAAGGGAATTTCATATGTTTGGTGCTGAGCATGAAAAAAACCTGATTATTTTCCAGGGCCGGGAGCTTGGTGGAGGGCGTTGTCAGGTCTGATAAATTGTTTTCTGATTTAAAGTTATTAGCTCACAGAGGTACTTTAGGGCAAGGCCATTGACAGTTTTTAAAGGTTTAATCAACCATTTTATATACAGTAGTCTGAACTCAATATGCAACACTGAGTGAAGATGAAATTGACATGCATAAAGGCGTGGGACTTTGGTAACTAGTTTAGCTGAGCTGAAACCAAATTATATTTCGCTGTTTGACGCAGTTATTTATACGTAGTTGACAATTTTAGTCCAATAAAATCTTTTTTAATTCGACAGGAGTCCCCTTGATAGTTTGTGGAATAACTGTTGCAGGAAACCCAGATAACTATAACGTTGAAGATTAGTAAGTAATTACTATAATAGTGCGCGATAATTCACCGTGTTTTAACTAGAATCTAGGTCAAAACAGGCTTCAAATCCCTTGATTTGAAAGCCATAATGGTAGAATTTGTAGTTTTTATCAATTAGAAGAACCATTGAACAACCAAGAATTTGGATAGAGTAAAAAAAGGTACCTAAACTCCTTGTCGGACATTTTACCAGTTTATCCAAATCGCATTCTACTCAGTTCAATCACCGTTATTTATTACACATTTAGGATAGATATCCATGTGATAAAGCTGTGAAGAAAAACCATATCAGTGAAGTTATATGATATCACTTCAAGGTGAAATGGTCCAATGAAGTGATCCGATAGGAATACTTTCAGCGACTCACATAGCTTGTATTATTGTTTCACGAGTTTGGCAACGTACGCCTCCCGCCATTTTTTAAAACGAGTTTTGAAATTAAAAACATGGAATCGTCGCGGTTTGTATGTTTTTGCATCTATCCCAAATTGTGTAATAAACAAATTATAAAATGTTAATAGCTTTTATTCTCTCGTTTTTTGTACCATATCAATTACTCACTCGCGGACTTGCTCGTTCGTGATATGATACAAAAAACCATGAAAACATTTTGAAAAAAACCCTTAATCTTTTCTCAGATTTCTTTATCCGATTTCTGATGCATTTTATAAGTTTTGTTTAACGCTGGGAATGTTTTTATCCTTTTAGTTGCTGGTTGATGCCAAATCCATTTCTCGGTGCCTTCCTTGGGCCAGCATGTCTTGTTCTTCTTGTTGATATCATTGTTTTAGTCCGTTTACGTGGCATTATCGTCCAAACGTTTGATAATGTGGACACACCAGATACAGATCCTCACATTCACGAGTTACCTGAGGATGACACCACTGCACTTGCTGAATACAACCAGAAATTATCCGCCATTGAAAAGCTACCGAGCCGAAAGGAATGTATGGACCATGTTATTGGCAGTGGATGTGTTCTTCTTCTTATACAAATCAATGTTATATGTGCCATTATTTTTGTGGGGTATCAAAGCAAACTTTATCTCACGTTGACTTTTACATGTTTCTATGCTTTAGCAAATATTTTTCTTGGAGCAGTGGTATTTGTGTTTCACTGTGGTCGAAAATCTAAAGTACGATCAGTGTTTTGCGTTCTTTACAAAGGGAATTATTGTGCAAGAGAAAAAGATATTGTCGACGAATACGTTAATTGTGATGATGTTGGAGACTCTGAAGCAACTGCGGTCACGGCTCCGCTCATGAATGGTGATGCTGGAAGGCATGTTTACGAGGAAATACCAGATGCCCATCACGTGCACGGTGCGACCACTGCCGGTTCTGATAATGTGTCACTACCTTCCTCTGCGGTGCTTACAATTGATCGTCAACTATCTGCTGCCGAGAACGAACCATCGTTGTCTGATAGACATTCGAGTGTGTCAGCACCACTTCCTCTTAGATACAGTCAACATATTAAAGATCGTCCTCCTGGATATCGACATAGTTTTTGTGACGGAGAGTCTGTAAGCTCACTACAGAAAAAGCACAAAGAAATTAAAACTTTAGACTTTAGAACTCTGGCACCCCTAGCTATGCCTGAGTCCATGACGCCCAGTTCTAAAGCTGCACATAGCTCAAGAGAATCGGTTCCAAAGCAGGCACTCGAGACTTTTGACAATAAAGCTCCATCAGATCGGGCGCTTTCCGAAAGATCATTTGGAAAAGAGACCTTACAGAACAATAAACAGGGTTCAAGAACTCCTTCAGAGGTTACTATGCAGCCATCAGGGGAGAAAAAGTGTTCGATTCCTGGAGCATCTTCAGAAATTTCTATCGATGGCAAACCCACGTATTTAATGCCAAGAAGACAAAAACCTTATAATTTTATGCCAATGTGTTCCAAGGATCAACCATATAAACTTGTTCCAAAACAAGCGTTTTTCGCTCCTCCTCCGGTTCAAGAAAATCCAGTACGACAGAACAGACCTGTAAATGGTGTCATATATGACTTCCCGCCAAGCTCAATGGTACGAAATCATCCTTATAATGTTCAACAACAATATCCAAGACAAAACTACCATGGATCAGGGCAGTCCTCAGACTTGAACCCACGCCAGAGGCCTCGTGGTAACAGCACGGACTCTGAAGTCATGCGAGATAAGAAAAACATTCGAGACGGAGCAGTAACAAGACAAGATCTTGCTAAACAATTAAGAACTCCATCAACAAGAGACACAAAAGAAGCTCGTCCAAAGCCTGAACCAAAAGATTGGACTCCTCCCTCACCAAAGTTTGTGTATGTTCCTGTACCGCATATTTTGAAAAAACAAAAAGAGACGCATAGTGAGACTAGTGTGTAAGAAGCTAGAAGATTTTCTTGGTATTCATTAGAGAGGTATCATTTTGGTTGAGAAAGGTTTTGAAACGAAACACTCGTTAATCGTTGTTTACCATCAGTGGCATGGTTGGCGTGCAGTTGGTAAGATCTCTACCTTCTAACCACAAGATCCCGGGTTCGTTCGCCAGCTCAGCCGAGAAGCTGGATCAGTTATCCATCCTCACGAGGTCGTGAGCACCTGGCGTGTTTGGGCAGTTGGTAAATATCTGCCATACAAGCTCAAGGTCTCCGGCTTTGCCGATATTTGATCATTTGTGACGTTCGTTTCCGCCAAAGTTTACTCAGCTATCAATTCTCACGAGGTTTGTAAATGAGTATCATCTTCTGCTGGGATCTAAACTGCGTTTGATTAGTGTCCCGTCCAGGGGTAGCCAGAGACTCTCATCCGCTGAACACTACAGAAACTGGAGTTGAGTGCTGGCTCCAGTGAGTCACTAGACTCGTAAAAGGACTTAGCTTAAATTTTGTTTACCTGTTTGCCTCGTTAGCATATGTGACCCAGCGCTTTATAGGGTTAAAAACGTAAACTTGATCATTAAAAATTCTTTGCAAAATAAGCTTCATCAAATAACGAGGGCCGGATAAGTTAACTTTTCATCTCAAGATGTAATGGCTGAGCTTTGCCAAACCGTTTGACAAAAGCGTTCAATAATATAGAAATAGAAAACGAGCCCGCGCGCTATGTTGAGTTATAGAAGCACGCGGGAATTTGTAAGTACACGAAA
>JAOEHV020062729.1:0-7500 GCA_025447995.2 Isaurus tuberculatus
TGTCCCGTCCAGGGGGAGTCTACGACTCTCATCTGCTTAACACTACAGAAACCGGAGATAAGCGCCGGCTCCATGGGTCACTAAGCTCGTAAAGGATTTAGCTTAGCTTGTTTTCACAAATCCTAAAGCTACACTTAACAACTTCTCTCTAAACATAGAACTACACCTGAACCCAATCTTGATTCTAACCCTAATCTACTCTATACATAGAACTACAAATTATGTACTCCAACCTTAACTCTAACTTACACCCCAGGGAGGGGATGGTGAGTAGTTACTGATCCTAAAAATTAAAGAATTGAGTACTAGAGTGATGACATTTACATACAGGCATTTACAGGAATTTACATGTGTGCAGAGATGTGCACGTGCGATCACACTCCCCTGAGGGAAAGGCTTGAATATTAAGAAAGAACATGTGATGAGATATTGCAACGGTTATGCTCGGATGGCCCCATACAAATCCTTTTTACATTGGCTTGGTTCCTAACGTTAAGAACCAAGCCATTTGGTTTTGTATGGAGTCAATAGAGCATAACCGTGGTAATTTCTTGCCGACAATTTCCACCAACATGCTGATTTTTGGCAAGGATACATTTTTAGTCTTGATCTCTTGGATGATCTCAACAAATTCCATAAATTCGGAAACTCTAATTTTTATGAAATCACACTTTAGCACTCTATAACATGATCCCACCTTTTCTCTATGTTCATCACTGCCAGTGTTAGGACCTAAACTCCTTCCAAAACTGTCAAGTTTTTCTTTTTGAAGTCTTTTAAAGTCACTGAGGGTGTATGGTTTGTAAACAGCTTTGGATTGTTGTGATTTTGAAAAACTCTGTTGGGCTCTTTCTTGTAAGTAACCATTACTAGTTAACTGTGGCTCGGATCCAAACCTTCTCATGTTGGAGTCCTGCTGACTGTTCCTCTGATTAATAAAATCTCCATTCGGTAAAACTGACGACAGAGATTTCTCAAAGTTACCAATGTAACCTAAATGGGACACCGCAGGTTGGTTTCGAACATAGGAATATGCACCTGGAGGGGCTGACTGAATTCCACATCCCATCCCCGATCCCTGTATGGGAGGAAGGGTTCCCAGTTGACCCATAGGGTAAAGATACCCATCCCCTGTAAGCGTACCACTGCCATAGTTGTATGGCCAATAAGAAAGATTTTGTAAACTTGAGTTTAGTTGGTTCAAACGATATTGGCCATTGTAGAAAGAATTTTGTTGGCTATTAAGATTGTTTTCTCTCATGGCAACATCGTACTGAGTTACTGAAGCGTGTGGTTCTACGATTCTTTCTTGTGGACCAGAATGTGTTTCATTGCTACTCGATTTTTTATCTGCATCTCTACTAGTTCTCCATTGCGAACTGCTGTTTCCTTCAACACGCTGCCAATTTGCATTTTCTTTTTTCTTTAATTTTGCCGCATGGATTTCGGCGTAGGTTTTCGGTTTAGAACGCACAGACATTTGTACTTTATTCCGGAAAGGAATGTGTGTTCGTTTTTTCGC
Organism: Isaurus tuberculatus; assembly: GCA_025447995.2. Taxonomy (NCBI): domain Eukaryota; kingdom Metazoa; phylum Cnidaria; class Anthozoa; order Zoantharia; family Zoanthidae; genus Isaurus; species Isaurus tuberculatus. The sequence continues at coordinate 1,523 of JAOEHV020062729.1, forward strand.
CTCCGTCTGCACTGGTTTCACAACGTCGCTCTCTTGACGATCGCGCGCTGAACCAGCTAAAATTTCTTCTCCAGAACAACTTTGGTATTTGTCCTTTTCTGAACGAACGGTTACCTCCTGGCGTTCAGTGCACCTTTCTTCCTTCGATCCAATGTTAGATTCTCTTAAATCAGCTTTATTAAATCCATTTTCAATCACTGAAACATTTTCTTCTTCCCTGTCAACAAGTTTCGTCGACAAGTTCTGTGTTATCCTAGATCTCTTGGACAAGTCAGTCTCATCCAATATGGCGGCAAGCACTTTGGGGGAAGCAAAAGTCCTTACTCGATCATTCAAAGATGTTGAACGCTGCTCCATTCCATATTAAAATAATTTTTTTATCTCGACATTTGCTATATTCCTTGATTTCAAATCGAAGACATACAAAGACTACAAAAATTCAATTAAGAACTTGGTTCATTTTATGACTTTCGTGTTTACTCTAAATACCCACAATGCCTGTTGTCTTATTATCGTTGCCTAGTAACGGCCCGCGGCAAATCCCGCATTTATTTTTTGGGCACTACAACGTGGTCAAAAGAAGCTTTCGGAAAATTTTTGTTTCTTTTTTCACTTTAAGTAGCAGTTTGCTTCAAATCTACGCACAATTCAGTTGAAATTTTCATGACCTTGTACAGCATCGAGAATATTAATATTAAGATCCGGTGGCAGTAGAAATAACTTGTAACTATAAAGCACTAAAGAAGCGGCCGAGATGGTTGCGAAAGCTTTGCTTTCACTTTTCATTTGACTCTGAAAGATAACTCTATATTTTTAACTTGTAACTAGTTTAGTTGTTTGATGTTTATAAGTAAACTATTTCAAAATTTAAGTGCTATCTTTAACGCCGTTAGTGACCATCAAAAGGTATGCTTAATTACATTTACACTTCGAAGTAGTCTTCATGACCCATAAAAACAACGCGTACATGCACGTTTCTTTAGAAACTACAGTAAAGTCTTAAGACAAAGTTTTACTTACGCTACGTTAAACTATAAGAATGATTTTATATTTCTTTTAAATAACATTGATTTTTCTTTAGTACCAATTATTTTTTGAAACTCATATCAAGTTTTGACTGGTGATCCCTATTTTGTATGGTGCCAATTTATGCCAAACATTTTAATGTATCACTGAAAAAAAAAACGTTTGAAAAAAGCCTCCTTGAAACACAGTTCTTTTGTTAGCCATTTTTGGGTGTGTGAATTAATTTTTAGTGAATTACACTTCAAAACTATTTAGAGAAACTGTAGGTAGCTTTTCAAAACCAGTGTTATTCATAACTAAAAAACACAAAACATCAGATTTTTTTTTGCCCTCATCTTGGTATCAGTGATCTGATGATATCACTGAGCTTTCAACGAAACGATTAATGTTTAGAGCAGGCTAAACTTAATCCTTTTATTCGGAGGTGACCAACGGTATCCATGGCGTTAATTAAGCGAATGAGAATCTTTAACTCCTCTTCACCGGACACTAATCCATCGCAGGTTAGCTCCCAGCCGAAGCTGGTACTCATTTACCGACCTCGTAAGGATGGAAAGCTGAGTAAGCTTTAGCGGTAAAGAAGGTCACACAATTGTTCAAATTTCCTTCGAATATGGGACCTACATCTACGCGGTCCAATATCATTCTGTAATACTGTTATTTAGTTGTTTTCATAACTTTGAATAACACAGTTAAATTATCCTGGTAATTGAACCAAGTAGAATTCATGCCGAAAGTCCTTTCTTGCTTAGACTTAACAGTTAAGGACGAACTGACAACGCGTCATCCTCATCTGTACTGATGGACTATTTTAAATCCTGTATATTTATTGGCTGCTCTAAGAAATTTTTATAAATGCCTAATGCTCGAAACGTCAGCTTCCTTCTTCACCCACGGCAATGATATCAACCTAGTGTTGATTAAATCTCGTGTTATTTTCCCAGACGTCCTTGAGGTCTAATGAGGCTAAGTTCTCTCACAGTCTGCTGGTTGTACTGATATCAATGCTAAAAGTTTCATAAACGCGTTGTTAACTCAGTTTGCGATATATTTGAAGTTCTGGCAGTATTAAGCTCATTTAAAAAACCTTTGTAATAGGTAACACATTAAACACATCAAAGCCAAGTTCTTTTGAAGCTATTATTTACTTTTTCCTTTCATTAAGCTATACAACAACAATCACTCCCCTTCTTTTAAATTGTGTCAATAGAACAGTTTTTTCACTGCTTTTACAAAAGCATAAAAATATCTTGAAAATACCAAGATCTTACAAAAAAAGTTCAGAACATGAATTCATATCAAAAGCAGTGTTCTATTAGTGGTACTGAGGCTTAATTGTAATCAAATTAATTTTTTTGAACCAGTACAGTATATTTTGCTTCCAAGCAAGGTAAATGTTCAGTACTAATTACATTTGTTTTTCGGTGACAGATTTTTCATTTTTTCCTTATTTGCTTTTAGAGACAACATACATTATGGTAGCACATCAACCAATAGTTAAACCAAATCCAAACCTAGCTTGATTTTTAACATGGTTAACCATTCCACTCAAAATAAATGAGAATGGCAAAGGTAACAGTCTCTTTTCCAGAACAGCGGCAACAGTCCAATTAGTATCAACCATTCCTTTGAAACAAACATTAGCTTTTGGAACATCTATCTGATATCCTAGACTCACACTGCTATCCTTTGCTCGAGTATTATACTCATACTCGACTCCTGCTTGCACATTTTCATTTCCCTTGTGCCAATAACTTGCATGCCATCCAGCTTGACCTGCAGTTGCTGCTGCGACCCATTTGTCACCTGTGTACCTACCCGCTAGGGTTAAAAGTGCAACTTCCTGGCCAGCGTTATTGTGGTATAGTAATTCTGCTCCTAGATCTAGTCTGGAACTCATTCTCTGTAGGTAGTGAGCTACATAAATTCCAGAGTTGTTGAGGAAATCTGGATTTCCGACAGTTAAACTTGCAGTGAAATCCTTTCCTCTGTATTCAGCATCAGCTTGCAAGAGGACCCAGACTGATTTTTGAGTCTGAAAATAAAAACGATAATTGGATGAAAAGATGTTTACTGCTTCCCACAGATTCTCAACAAAAATCACACCACTGTACTTGTTAAATAAACTTGAATATATAAGAGGTTTGTCAGTGAGTAGGTACTTCCTGAGATAATTAAATGACAACTCAAGATTGAAAATGTTTGATCATTAACAAAACTAAATAAAATAAGGAGCTGAAACTTTTACCTGAGCTTTTCATTGGAGAAACTCTTGCTTGAAGCAAAAGCTCCTTTAACTTCTTATGATAATGATAATAAAAATTCTAACAATGAGTTGTCAGAATTAAAGTTGCTCTGCCAAAGAGCTAATGCTTGAAACTTCAACTCCATACACTTCATAAAGTGAGTATTAACATGACTCGTACTGATTGACGAAAACAAATTCCAGGAATTTTAAAGGGTAGCAAAATAGTTTTTCCAGGACCCAACCCCCAATGCTGTCCCAGCAAAAAACAAAACAATATTAAGTTTAATTTTACTACTACTACAGTAGCAGGGACCAGTATATTTTAAAATATATGAAAAGGAAGCTCAAGTAAATTATCAGGGGCAATTAAAGTTGCTCTAACAAATGGCTATCACTTGAAACCTCTGATCATTACACTACTTACAGCAACAATCAAAACAATACTTCAACCTATAGTTGTTTAAACTGAAGGGTCTAGTGCAAAAACAATGTAAGTGACTTTGTATGAAATACTAAATTCTCCTAAGGTACACTGAAAGATACAATAGAGGTAATAATGGGAGAGTTGAAAGCTTCATAAATAAAGTTCTGAATTCTTCCTATATTATCCCTTTAATGTTGGAATAATTGAAAATTACATACATGAAGTTTTGATTCTCTCTACAATACCCATATTAGCTCTTTGTAATGCCTGGGCGAATTTAGCACTTAATACAAAGTCACTTACATTGTTTTTTCAATTCTGCCCACCCACATAATATTCTCTATAAGATACTTGTGGTGTATAAAAATATTCTTTTGCAAGTCAATAACATATATAAGTCAAGAAAATTATAAGATTTTATTTTCCAAGTTACAGATCAATTACCAGTTCTTAACTCAAGAGTTTTTTTTCTCTATGACTTTCCAACCTAAATTTTTTTAAGTAAATATTTTCACATTCTAAAAACTTGACCTATACTTGAGCAAACATGGTAAGCTCAGAGCACTGACCATTACTAAGCTGAAAAAGCAAATGAATGGATAACAAACCTGTACAACACATTTTCCTCTTATGCTGTTTGTAAATTGATGTATCATTTGAGCATTGAGACTTCCACTAGTGTCAATGTCTCCTAATAACACTGGAAATGCCTGTGGAAAAGACAATTTTTTTTATCTAAATGCAAAAAACTTAACAATGCCACAGTTCCACACTTTATTAGCAGTTAACTTCTTTCAAAATAACTCATTTTGACTAGATTTAATCACAGATTATTGTCAGAGTGCATTTGATGTGTTTCAATCTAGTAGACCTCTCTCTACAATACTACTTTCCAACAAAGGAGTTTGTCTTTGATATCTCAATATGTCAACAATCGAGAATTAATTTTCATACACTCCAGGTGATGTTTTGAGAAAAGCATTGGAGTTTGAAGTGAAGGGCAAGAGGAATGCGAGGACGACCAAAGAAGATGTGGAAGACACAAGTGGAGAAGGAGAGCAAAAGTGTTGGTTTGGAGAAAAAGGATGCCATGAATCAAGCGAGATGGAGAGTGGGAGTTGGAGAGATTGCTGCCAAAGTGGGGTAAATCTGGCCACCCCCGTTTACGGGGATAAACCCGGATCAAAACTGGATTGATGATGATTATAGCAATAAAAATTTAGTCGCTCATTTCATTTCAAATAAATATTGAATTGTACTTGATTCGATCTTTCATATTTTTTTGATTTAACACGAGGTTCGGACATTTTTTCATAGCCAGATGAAATTGTTCAATGCGGGATGGCATCAAGTCTGAGCCTGCAAGTAATGGCAAGATTAGTATGCATTCTTATTCATTGAATGCAATATAAGAAATGAGGAGCTCATTTGACAATGCATGAAGAATTCTCCAAAAGTACATAACTTTATTGATTTATTTATCAAAACCATGCATTCCGACTGTAACATTAATCACCCTTTTTAAGGCCCAGCTCACAATCAGTTTATGATGTATCTTATATAACTTATATCTTAATTACAACTTACAATAATAACTACAATTACAAACACTGACAGAAATCTTTATACCTCATTGGGACCAGTTTGTTTGGTGCCTACATATGTTGCTCCAAAGTGATAAGCTCCTGGTCCTATGCCACTTAACTGGAGGTTGTGGTTTACTTGGAAATGATTACTGAGACCCTTGTTCACAACAAGACGACATCCTTCCATTACTTGAGGGAAGAGGTCTGTAGAAGAACAAAAAACATGATTATGATCATCATTATATTCAATTTTAAGTCATGTTTTCCCAATAACTTGGGTTAGACCCAGTCAGGAACATCATGACTTTTCCTTATCACAACCCTCCTGGCTACACAATATGCAACAAAAGAGGCGTCGATCTTCAGTGCATTCAAATCTCTGTTGATATTGTCACTCAAAGCTGTTTGGGGCAACTGCAAGGGTTTGCACCCTAGTTGTGAGATGTGACCATACCAACACTGGCGCAGATCTAGGGAAAATCCTGACCATTTTACTGATAACCGAGCGCCAAAGGCGCAAGAATCTAGGGGGGTCCAGGGGCATGTTCCCACGGAAAAATTTTTCAATTTTAATTGCCTAAAGTGCCCTCTCCTGGCTTCTGGAGTCAATCGGACAATATATTTGCAAGTTGCATTCTTCTTGGATTGAGCCTTGCAAACCTATGAATTATTTCATCAAAGTCAATGTCTATGT
>JAOEHV020062729.1:10000-16675 GCA_025447995.2 Isaurus tuberculatus
TCGCCGAAGGGAAAGAAAAAATAATAAAACAAAAATATGAAACGACAAATCTGGAAGACATTTTTGAGCAATCTTTCAATATGATAGTCACCCCTAGGTGACTATCATAGGACAAGCTGTCATTTTCAACCAATCAGAATGCAGGATTTTCGATAGTTACAAGTGTAATTATACTAACATTAGATAAGCTTAGCAAAAAATAGGATAGTTTTTTCATTGATTTGAAAAAAGGTAAACACTCGAAATGCATTTGTACATTATATATGGTGACGTTGTGAAAATTTCAGACTGTAAAATTACTTGCTGAAACACTTCAGTAAAACGTTTTTGAAAGCTCCTCAATTGGTAATTAAGTATTTTAGGTTCTGAAAAAGTAGAGGCATAAGAAACTAACCAAAAATAAAGTTCTTTACATGTTGTGGTTATTACTATTACTATAATTATTATAGTTCTATTATTTATGCCCAAACGTGTCTCTTACCTTTATTTGTTTCCAGCAATGCGGGACTAGGGGTAAATAATTTGGAGTTTTTATCGTTAGATCAAATTGAAGAAATTTTTAACATACACTTGTATTCCTTTTTGTAGGGAGTGACAAGATTGTTGTTGACGAAGATTCCATTCTTTAAAGATGTGGTTTTGAGTTCATTTTCATGTCCCAGTTGTCACTTTTCCAATAATGAGATTCAGTCGGCCGGATCTGTGTCAGAAAAGGGTTGCAAATGCACTCTGAAAGTTACATCACAAAAGGTATGTGCAGTCAACGTCTTCAATTGATCTGCTCCAGTTGATCTGACAAAGGGCTAGCTTAATCCTTTTCCAAGCCTAATGGCCCATAAGGCCAGCACTTATCTCTGGTTTTCGTAGTGTTAAAGTGCCACTATGACCAAATCTTGACGTCTTTGATTTTTGTCTTATTAAGATATTGTAAAAGCACATTTCGAAAGAACAAGAATGGTGTTTTCCACTTTTCGACAGCTTTCTTCACTTCAGATTTATTTAGATTTTTATTATATGCAAATTAAGCTTGTGATGATGTCATATTCTCAACATCTGATCCACCATGCATTTCAAAAAGCTATGAAGCCAGTTTTGAATCAATCACAATGAAACTTGTTTTTTGGCCCTTTTGGATTTTTACCCCATTTCTAAGAAAATCATGACAAATAAAATTTCAGCTTCTGCCATTTTAAACATTTTCAGCATAGATTTGGTGTCTATAAAAACTGCAGTACATATGGTTTGGTTTTGAGGGAGATTGGAACCGAAGTTGTTGCCATAGTAACCAATTGGCAGAGTTTATTTTGAAGAACAGTCAAAGCTTAATAACCTTCCCAATTTTAATTATGATACGTCAAAACCTTAGTGTGATAAAGCTTCTGGAAATCCAAGGTGGAGTGCTAAGTTGAGTAAAAGACGTCATCACTGGTAATTGCGACCATTTTTTAAACTAAAATATGTCTGGAAAGAAAAAAGATTTTTGAAAATGGAAAAAGGCAAAATGATTTACTACTTAAGTCCTTTCAAAAAAAATCTCAAAAAAGGAAAGTTTACATTTGGGTTCATTGGGCAAGTAGTATCTTCAGTTAGCGTCTCCAGTTTTTGTAGTGTTAAGCGGATGGGAGTCCTTAACTCCCCCTAGACAGGACTCTAATCAATCACAGGTTAGCACCCAGCAGAAGTCAGTACTCATTTACCAACCTCATTAGGAAAGAAAGCAAGGATTAAATGGATTATGTTAAAAAAAGAATTAGAAATGAGCATCTCAAAGTCATTTGTTTTAGAATTTTAGGGATGACCTTATAAGAACAAACAGGCAACACAGTTACCACTAACCATATTCTCTGTGAGAACTGGATGTGGGTTCTGATAAGTTGTAACTATTATAAATTCAAACATAAATAGAAAACATTCATGAGCTCTTTAATTTTTTTTCCAGGATATTAGTAGGCAAATTGTCAAATCTGACTCTGCTGGCTTTTTTATCAAAGAACTGGAATTTGAATCTCCTCCCTTCACCCAGAAAGGAGGCAAGTGATATTTTTGTTCTTCAAATTTGTAATTAATGATACTTTTTTGTTTGGTTTTACTTTTAATTACTTTTTAAGTCAATTTGATACACTTTTCTGACGTTAATTTGTACCCTGCAGAATGATGGAAGGCTTCACATTAATGTTTCGAGTTAGTGGTCCATGGGGCCAGTGAAACTAGAAATTTACTGGCCCAGCAAAAATTATACTTGCCCAACTTTGTTTCATTAGTTTATGTACTAGTTGTCTGTAGAGAAATCAGTATTTTTGACCTGCTGTTTTGGTTTTATTAATTATAGCAGTGCACATAATCTCATACAGTATCTGTTAATCTGGCCTTGGTTACAATCACCATAGTGATAACTGACCAACCAGGTATTTTTTAAAAAAAATAAAAAACACAGATCTTACAAACTGAGTTTTTAAAAGAACATGCTGGCCCCATTGGGCCACCAATTTTCAAAAATCACTGGTCTGTACTGGCCCGAAAGGACAGAAATTGTCTTGGGGCCATCGGGCCACTGTTAATGTCAAGCCCTGATGATGTGTGAATTTTTCATCTGAATTTTCACCCTTGAAACTAAATTTCCTAATTTTACATACTAACATCTTTGCTTGTTGTGACTAAAAACATGTTGCTGTTTATGAAACAGAACTTGTTTTAGGTATATATAAGTTCTAGTGTCCAGGGGTGGATCCAGGAATTTGAAAAGGGGAGGGGGCCACAGCGAGTGCCAAAGGTGCGAGTTTTCTAGGGGGCTCTTGGGGCATGCCTCCCCAGAAATTTTTGAAAATTTGAGTCTCTAAAATGGCCATTTCCAGCATTTTGTGACAAATTTCATATCATTTAAGAATAATTTCTTGCGCGAAACTTTTGTTCAAATAAAGAGTTTAAATAAATAGAATATGTGGTGTTTTTGTAAAAAAAAAATCCCAAAAGGAGGGGGGGGGGGGCACAGGCCCCCTAGGCCCCCCCTTGGATCCACTAAGTGTTGTCAGTTGAGTAACAGAAGATGGGAAGAAGGTGAATTTCAGTCTGTTTCAAACTCTTTTGGATCTCAGTGAAACATGAGAAAGCTTTCCTGCTATGTGACATGGTGAAAAAGGCCTTTTCCTTGAGTTTCATGATATCTCAATATACCATTTCATTGAATGCAATTCTGAATATATTATCTCTTTCCTCTGAGGTGCAAATTATTAGTTTCAACCGTAGTACTATCTGTATTGTATTTCAAACAATGTGGACTCTTTGGGACAAATTCCTTAAATATTGTAAAAACCTTTTCATTGTTTGATACCAGAACTGAACACCATTGAAGGGCTGCTGGCAAAAGCAGTGTCAGCATTAGAGCAAGAACAGCCAGTGAGAAAGGTAAGTTAGTAATAGTTTAATAATTCTGATAACAATAACAGTGATAATTAAAAAATATAATGGGAGTAATGGGGATCTTGATTATATTAATGTAAATTGTTTGTCTTGATGACGAGGATGATGATGGTAGTAATGATGATGATGGCAATGGTGATGATGGTAGTGATGGTGATGAGGATGATGAAGGTAGTGATGGTGATGATGATGATGAGGATGGTGGTAGTGATGATGTTGGTGATGACGAGGATGATGATGGCAGTGATGGTGATGATGATGATGGTAGTGATGGTGATGACAAAGATGAAGATGGTAGCGATGGTGATGATGATGATGATGGTGGTAGTGACAGTGATGATGATGGTAGTGATGGTGATGATGACAAGGATGAAGATGGTAGCAATGGTGATGATGATCATTATGGTGGTGATGATGATGGTAGTGATGATGATGGTAGTGATGGTGATGATGATGGTAGTGATGGTGATGGTGATGGTGATGGTAGTGATGGTGATGATGATGATGATTGAAATACACTTAAAACAAAAAAACTCTTAATTTTTGAGCAATAAAAATATTAATGATAAAGTTTTGTATATTTCAGCAGAGAAATTAAAACCAATAAATTAGCAAAAAAAAAACATTTTTATGTAAAAAGCTATGTTACTTACATTAAATCTGATAAATGAGCTGTGTATGGACCTGCCTTATAGTTAACATATTATCACAATACTAACAATGTGTATAACATTCTCTGTCAGGCATTAGCACCAGATACAGCTCAGGCAATTGACAAGGTCATAGACGATCTCAAGAAATGCCAGACTGGAAAAACGAATTTCACCTTTATACTTGATGATGCGGCCGGTAACAGTTTTGTTGAGAATCCTTATGCACCAGAGGAAGATCCAAATATGACAATTGAATACTACACAAGAAGCTCATCTCAGGATGCAAATCTTGGACTTACTGTAGAGGAGAAGGATGAGGATAATACCTCAAAAGATGGTACTTGTATGTAGTTACATTGTGAATTTCAAATTTCAAATTGAATTATTAGTTATTATTTCGTGGAAAAAAAGCCTGAAAAAATATTGGGGCTTCAATAGAAGTAAATGAATTGATTTTAACCATTGACCATCTGTTAGATGACCTGTGGCTTTCTAATACAACTCATTCTGCAAAAAAAAAAAAACTATGTGGTTAATTGGTGTTGAAGTAGAGCAAGAGACAAGGTTGAAGAATATATGATAAACATCATAAAAATGTTAGTATGGCACTGAAGTTTGGAGCATTAGCCCTTCTATTGGTCAGAGCAGACGTCCGGTCACCAGTCAGTTATGCCATTCCTTAGTGGTGGACCCCCTCCTATAAAAAATCCTGGATCTGCCCCTGCACAGTACTCTTACGAAATGAGCTGTGAAGCTTTTTAGAGCATGTAAAATTTAGTGGGTCTGTCTATTCCACTCCAAAGTGTACAACCAATGTTTATGCCAAGTTATTAGCAATGGAGTGTGAAAGATTGTTTCATAGATAAATAAATAAGCAGGCCTTTTAGTATTGTTAGTTTGCTTGGAGAGCTAAAAAAAACTAAAAAGATGAGCTTTGTATCAGCCAATCATTAAAAGTAAACAGATACTTTATTTGTACATAATATTCCATTCAGTTCCATGAACAGATACAATTTTGTGTGGTTACTTGTGATTGGGTTCCTAATTGTTAGTTACACAGCTTAATGGTTCCATTCATGTGTGACATGGTTTACTTTTCTCTGATTTGTTGGTTGTGTGTGCGAAGCATTTGGTAAGATCACTATCTCTGCATACTTGCCAACCATCCTGATTTTATCAGGACAGTCCTGATTTTTGACCTTCAAAACCTCTGAAAATTGGGACGTCCTGATTTTCGAGAATTTCAGCCAGTAACTATTCTGGTTTTTAAATTAATATTTTCCATGTCTTTTCTCTACAAACTGAGAAGAAATTTACTTTATCGATGTGAACCAAGTGTGAAATCAGGAGTACGAGAAGAGAATTTAAAAATTTTCTGGGGGGAGGCATGCCCCCGAACCCCTCTAGAAAATGCTTGCACCTTTGGTGCTCACACAGAGGCAGCTTGCACCTTCAGCACTTGCTCGGCCAGAAATGAGAATGGTAAAAATGCCCTGATTTCTAATTTCCAAATGTTGGCAAGTATGTCTGTGTGGATAAAATAGTTACAGATTAGAAACACGTTCATGACACAAGCTGTGATATTACACGTCAGGTTTTTGAGAAGTAGCCTTATCAAAGTCAAATCAATCATTTGTATGATGTCAAGTAGGTTGAACTTGAGATTTTTATGATTGTCTAATGGTAGAACTTTACCAAATCCTTTTCAATTTTCTTTTTGTAGTAGCTGAAAAGACTGCTGGCATCTCTGAAAATCTAAAAGAAGAGGTAAGTTTACAAGTAATTGCCATTGTAATGTAACACTTGATGCTGTAATATCTCTAGTTTCAATGAAAATGCTAAATTTTTATTGTCAAAACAAAATAGCTAGTGCCTTTTTCAACTATATATAAAGCAGTGTGGCTTGGGCACTTGGTAAGATCTATGCTTTCCAACCACAAGCTCCCAGGTTCAATCCCAGGCTCTGCTGAAATTTCAACATTTGTGTGACCCTCTTTTCTGTGAAAACTTACTCAGCTTTCCATTCTTACAAGGTCGGTAAATGAGTACCAGCTTCGGCTGGGAGCAAACCTAAGATTGGTTAGGGGGAATCAAGGACTCTTATCCGCTTAACACTACAGAAACTGGAGATAAGTGCCGGCTTTGATGGGGCACTAGGCTTGTCTAATGATTTAGGTTTAGCTTAACTTTTTCAATTATGCTTGGGGTACATTAGTATTCTCCTTTATTTCTTCTTGATGTTCTTCAGGTTTTGGTTTTTCCTACCAACTGTGCAAACTGCAATTCTCCGGTGGAGACTCGGATGAAAGTTGTCGGTATCCTTATGATTCAAGCTAATATTCTGTTTAAATTGTAGACCGCCTCTTGTGTGTTATTTGCTTTATAACTGGTCTAAACGTTGGTCAGGAAAGGTTGAAGCGTTAGCTATAGGTTTATGTAATTGTTACATAAGAATTGTGTTACTTTCAACTTGGGGAGTCAGGTTGGCGTAGTGGTAATCACTCACGCCTCTCACCTCTACAACCCGGGTGAGCTGAGATTTGTCGATCTCAATCTGACTCCGAGGGTTTTTCTCCGGGTACTCCGATTTTCCTCCCTCAGCAAA